>CAUYPO010064427.1:0-22275 GCA_963574435.1 Cheirogaleus major | reverse complement strand
AGCAGGACAATTTACAATTGCAAAGATGTGGAAACAACCCAAGTGCCCATTAATACATGAGTTGATTAAAAAAATGTGGTAAATGTATACCTTGGAGTTCTACTCAGCCACAAAAAACAATGGTGATCTAGCACCTCTTGTATTACCCTGGATAGAACTGGAGCCAATTCTACCAAGTATCACAAGTATGGAAAAACAAGCATCACATGTACTCACCAGCAAATTGGTATTAATTGATCAACACTTAAGTTCACATATGGAAGTAGCATTCATCAGGTAGTGAGCAGGTGGGAGGAGGGAAGAGGGGATGGGTATATTCACACCTAACAGGTGTGCACACTGTCTGGGGGATGAACACGCTTGAAGCTCTGACTTTGGTGGGGCAAAGACTATGTAAATTAACTATTTGTACTCCAGTAATATGCTGAAATAAAAAAAAGGGGCAAACTTGGGCTTGCTAAATTGTATTTAAAAAGCACACACATATTAATATTCTTTGTCTTGGAGGACATAATTATTTTAAGAAATTTCAAGAAAATCATGTAAACATAAATAATGATATACCTGTGTATGCAATATGTACACATATACACATACATATTAATATATTATAAGTATATCTATAAGTGATATTTGTAGATATGTGTGTATATTATATGTGCCTATATGTATTATACATATTTATATATTATATATATGCATGTGTGTGTATATATATGTGTATGCATATATATGAGTGTGTGTATGTATAAAATCTGAAAAACTAAGAGAGATTTCATGAAAGACTAAAAGTAACATATTTCTTGCAGAAACAAATTTTTAAGATAAATTATCATGCCAAGAAAATTAATACAAATATTTTGATTAGATAATTCTCACCTATTTTGTCCACATTTTAGGATGAATTAAAATATAAATGCAGATCATTTAACATATAGTTCAAAATGGAGAATGTGATCATTTCTATTCTTTAGTACATGTAGTTTTGTACAGAAATCTAATAATTTCACATTGCTTACTTGTTTTTGTCTTTGTCCATCGGATTGTTAATACACTTTCTTTGCGGCTATTGGGTTTGAATTATTACTTAGCAGAGTGTACCACTGTTGGGGAAATATGATTGAGGAATTAATTAAACATGGCTCATAAGATCATTATTTTATTGTATAACCCTATATTACTATATTAAAGACAGAAATAGGAGTTTGCAGGGTTTTGTCCTGAAGGAATGTGTGCAGTCAATGGTTCACTTATTAGAGGCTGCTATCATGGGAGAGCTCTCAAATCTCCAGTAGGGATGTTTTCAAGAAAGGCTTCCCAGTATCTCAAAATCTGTGAGCTTCCCTGCGTCTTGAAAGACATGGCAAGGCAAATATGGCCCAAAGGATGGGAGCTGGAGACAATGTGTGGACTTTGCCCAGAGATGCGCCCCGGTGGTTATAAACAATCTGTTTTACTAGAGATGGGCTTCCTGCTCTCTCCTGTCTGTCTACCTTTAAGTCCACCATAACTAATCAAAGAAATATAGAGTCACTATACCTCTTTTGTTATACCTTTGTTAATTGGCAACTACCTCTTAGAACTTAGAAGTTAGCCCCTGAAAGACTTTGTACCTGTTTGTTCACCTAGATAGATTTACCCTTGAGAGTACTTTTGACCCTAACCCACTACCTGTATCCCCTAGAAACTACATTCCTTGATATGCAAATATGTTACTCTGACAACTGATAATTGATGTCTGTGATTATAAAAACCTGTTATGAATCTAACAATATTGCTGGTGTTTATGGAGATATGCCAGTCTCCTAGGTACCCCCCACTGTGTTATATCTGATCTTTATATATATATAAAACTATAAACTATACATTAGTCTTTGTGTATTCTTTTATTTCTCTCTGTTGCCTGTCAATTTCCTTTTCCTCTGTGGTGATCTCTATCTTAGGGACTTGGCTCCATGGGGAGAAGTAGCTGATCTCCTCATGGGCCTGCCTCAACTACTCTCCCCCGCATACCACCTACCCAAACTCAAGTGAAGAAAATCTGTATCTTATAGCTCTTCTACATTTAGCTAATTTTTTTGAAATCTCTTCCAAATGTGTTGTTAATGCATTTAGCAAAATATGGTTGATCATCTTGACAGTTTATTTTGCTGTACTTGTGTAAAAGTTATTTTCTGAGAATTCCATTTTATAATTTTATTTTTATTTTATGATTTGATGTACAGCATCTCCCTTTGACACATGGCTAAAACATCCTTTTCCCTTAGTTCTAAGTTGAGATTTTACTATATTAAGTATTGGCCTTAAGAGCTTATGTTTCTCCAATCATGCATTCTAAAGCTTGAACTTACATTAAAATAATTTCTTCAAGAAAATGATCCCAAGGAAAATGATTAGGGAACTGAGGGAAATGAAAATGAATGTAACCAAAGTAAATCCTAGGTTGTGTTGTTAATCTCATTAACACTAGGGAAAAGGACTTCGACACCCTTTAGGACTATCTGAGGAACCATGCTAAATGCACCTCAGAATTGTCTGTCTGATATACAGAACAGAGTTTGTGTCACCGACTCTCTTCTCCCATTGATTTGTGGTTCTTCCCAAGATTTTTACATGCTTGCATTTCCATGTTTGACAAAGGCTCCTGTGAAGACTAATGCAAGTAATTCACTTAGTAGCAGTGGCAAACATTCTTAAAGACAGAATGCTAGAGATGTCTGTTGCAATTGAAAAAAGGTGCCACTATCAGGCTACATCTCATTGAAACCTATTGCAAAAGTAATGGCTAGACCAAAACAGTGGCTAAGAAAATGTGAGATAATTATTAATTAGCCACAACCTACTCCACTCTTTTTGTCCTTCAGCTATACCCATTTCCTATATCAAATCAAGTCTGTCTATTATATATATATGTAATATACTCATGCATGTATATACGCATGTGTGTATATGTGTACATGTGTGTATATATATAAAATATAAATTGTTGTCCTTTTTTTGTCCATTGTAGCACTTCTTTGCTATAAATTTGGTCCCTAGTTCGCACGTCTGTTATGTAAAATCCCATGTAGTAAATGAGACATTCCTTAGAATTGCAATAGTGATGATGGCAGTGGTATTTTGTGCAGCAAAGACAAAATAAATTCTGTAATTGATAACAATTCCCAGAAGGATGAATTTCTGTCATTTCCAGGATGGATGTGCTGTAATAATTAACCTGACAATAATGTTGGCTTGTTTCATTAAGGAATAACCCCATATTCAATGGACTGAGGTGTTTAGCTGCTGACAACTAATATCCTCACCTCCTATCATCTTCTACACTCAGTACTTTCATAACTTTATGCACACAGTCAATGTCTCATTAATCTTGATGATAAAATAAGAGAAAAAAACATAATTCCATTTTTGTTGTTTATAATACTATACTTTTTTTTCAAATTTGAAGGTTCTTAGAAATTTGATCATTAAAGTATAGTGCTTCTAGATAATTAATTATTATATCAATAACCTTCAAACTTTCTCATTCTTTTTTCCCCACCATATCTAATCCATTAGCATATTCCATGGGTAGGGAACATTTTCATGTTAGAAATCCCCATAAATTTAGCTGTAATCAAATAAAGATGCATTCAAGAAACTACCATTAGATATCCATAAACTGTACATTATTTTGTAAAGGATTTGAATATTTAATTGTAGCATGGAGGTCCACAGTTGATCCTCTAGATGGGTATAAGTGACCTTAAGTGATCTTGACTTGGGTTGGTAGGAGAACATAGATTCACAGCAATAAGTGGCTGAAGAGCAAGAAAGCATTTTGGGGGCATATTGCTGAAGACATGGGTATTCTGCATTTTTTCATATTTCAATTGGATCTTTCTTGGCATCAAGCAATAATTTTAAAATGTCATCTACTGTGAGCTCAATCAATTCCATCTGTAGTTTTTTAGGTGCCTTGGTGATATCAATTATGTGAGAATGAACATGCTAAGTTGAGTATGATTTTCAAAATCAGTGAACCATTCCTTGTATTCTCAAATTAACAGGTCTATAACAACAGCATATTCTTCAAATGATTCACATATATCATCCTGCTCATCAATGACCTTTGCTAACTAGGGCAAATATTCATCCAAAATTTCCTTTTGAAGAAAAAGTGTTTTGAAAAAAGATAGCTCTTTTCAAAATGCTTGGATTTTTATTTTTGCTACATATCATATATAGACTTAGTTTTACTTTGTAAAGATATATTCAAGTCATTTTGTTTTGACATGATAACACATAGAAATGATGCATTCCTATAGAAATTTTCTTTCAGTAATTCACATTGTTAATTCTTTTCTTCATAAAATTTAGCCATCGGTCCTTACAGAGATAAAATTTTGACTAATATCTGTCCCTGTGATAGCCAATATATTTTAGAATGATATGGCAAATACACACTGAATATCTTATCATTCATCTTTAGCATGTTACAAAACTGATGATGCTATGTTGCATTTGGATGAATATAGTTAATTATACTTATAACTTATTGCAAAGTGTCACTTAAAATAGTAGCTTTAGCACAGAGATTTTGCTGATGCAAGATGCACTGAAAATAAATGGAAGCATCTGGATCTGTTAATATATTTTTATCTGTGCAAAAAACCCTTCATGTTTTCCTGTCATGGAAGGTGCACGATCTGTATATACACTTACTAAATTTACTAAATTCAGTCCAATTTCATGACATTTACCTTGAAATTTGTTGAAGAAGCCTGTGTCCCATGTTTTGTTCACAGGAGTGCCCAAAACAAGTAATTGACAGCCATCAAGTTAGCCCTTATGGTTACTGATGTTCTGATTGTGCTGGTCAATCTAGGAAGATTATTTCATTGAAACTTATTTTATTCTTTGGTAGTTTAAATACATCCATTTTCAATATAAAATAAAAATATAAAAGATGAACAAAAATGTATTAATAAAAGAAAGGGATTTTTTTCTGTAAAATTTGGTTTCAGTCAAAAGGTCACACTTAAAGACCTAGAAGGCCACATGTAGCCTTAATTCCACAGGTACCACATCCCTGGTCCTGTTGGCACATCATTCAAATTAAGTGAAAAAATTATCTTACGTTATTTTACCACATGTATTGTTGTGCCCTGACCTAAACCACCATCAATTCTCAGTGAAATTACTGCAATACTCCCCTCACAAGAATAAAAAAGACAGATTTTAGCCAGCAAATGTGGTAAAAAGTAAATTATAAAGATAAAAAATGCAAAAATTAAAATAGTTTTTATTTAATATTTTATCCAGTGCATGAGGCAAGAAAAATAAAATAAAGTATAAAAATGAAAAAAAACACAAAGTAAAATATTTTTTATTTAAGATGACATGCTTCTGTTGTATTAAATCTTCAGAAATCTACAAAACCTTTTCTTTTGTTTCCCCTAAAACAAAAGAAAAAGCTAGAGCTATTAATAATAAGCAAGGTTAGTAGGGCTTACAGAATATATTATTAATGTGCACAATTGTATTACTATATTCTCACAATAAAACTATAACTTAAAAAAAGTAATTCAATCTATAATGACATCAAAATTATAAAACACTTGAAATAAATTGAAAAAGAAATGAAGAACGGTGGCACTCAAATTATAACACATTGCTGCAAGATATTTAAAAAGAAGCAAATATATGGAGAAATAGACTATGTTCATCAATTGGAAGTCTTAATAAGTTTAAGATGCTAGTTCTTAACTGATATACAGATTTAGGGATACAGATACTGATACTGGACATAAAAAGTCCAGTATCCTCTTTATAGAAGTCAATAAGCTGTTTTAAAAAATTATAAAGAAAGGCTAAGAATTTACACTAACATTAAAAGAAAAAAATCTTAGAAAGAAGGACTTACACTTTCTAGTTTCAAAAATTGCAATAAAAGGAAATAAGATGCTGTGATATTGGCATTTGGCTAGACATATAAAATGAGAGAACAGACTGACATAAAAATAATTGTTACTTAAGCTTATTAAAAGATGTTCAACATTATTAGTTATTAGGGACATACAAACACACACACAATTAGATACACCTACACACTCACTATAATTGCTATTAAAATAATGACAAAATCAAGTATTGGAAAAAATATGTAGAAACTAACTAGAACCCTCATAACGTGCTGGTAGTTACATCAAATAATACAGACTCCACAGCAAACAGTGTGAAAAATTCTATACCCATGACAAGAAAAAAAAATCACTTATGTATAGGAAGGATAGCAGAACAGCAATTCACTTACTCTCTTGCCCAAGGAATATACTAACTTTTCAAATCTTTCATCTTATATTCTGTAGGAACCTTTAACTTGTTTATATGCTACACAGCACCACATAGGTTTACTATATCAATTATAGGCTACTAATCAGAACTGGTTAACCAGAAGTGACAATTACAATGGATGTTCTAGTGAGACCCATGTTCTCATGAGGTGATAAATAAACTCTGCAAAAAGGAGTCTTCCTTATTTATGAAGATTTCAGGAGTTCAAAGATTTTATTCATATTGAAACATCCCTTCTAAGATTTTTTTTTAAGTATTGTACCTTATATCCCCTTACCACTAATAAAGACACCTAGTGCTATTTGCATTTCCTAATTAAAGTGTCACTTTTCACATCCCTTGTCTCTTTAGTTTAGGTCTAATTTACATACATTAATGTTATATTTCTTCTTTAAAACACTATACATTTCTTACTAAAAATTATAATTAGATAAAATAAAATTTTCACATTTTTTCCTCTCAAAAAGATCACAAAAATCTTGAGGAAAAATACTGTGAACTGTAACACATACTTCTCAAATTTCACAGTCTCAGAAGGGTTACTTTAAATTTGAGGCAATAATAGAAACGTAAGTAATATCTACCCTAATAGCTAACATTATACATAGTTATTAATAGCTAACTTATTATAATATACTCCCTACTGGGTTTCTACACTTTGCCATACTTTTATCTTTTCCATTAATAGAATTATTAGAAACACATAACTTTAGTGAAGTGGGTATACCATACAGTTTCAAAATATGTAACTTTCCAAAATGTGATACTCTTATTTTTCTCTTTTATTTTAGGATATTTGAAAACATTGCATAAAGTACATTTTTAAGTTCTCACATAAACTTTCCAAATTTTCTGTCCTCTACTATGGACCTTGCAAAATCTGGGCTTCTCAAAATTTATGTTCCTTTAGATTTATGCATTTTGAAAATGTGTGTCCCTAGAATACACAACTGTAGGCCCATTTTTCCAGGAGTAACAAATTTATTGAAAGTTTAGTATCATATTTTATTTTAATATTTAAATATCCAGATGCATCTTTTAAGGTAGTTACATTAATGTTAAAAATAAAATCAGTCTTCAAGTACATTTACATATATTAATATTACTTTGAGCTGCAGCCCCAGATAACAGAGAAACAAGTTCACTCTTCTCATTAAACATCTAAAGGTCTATAATAAGAATGAAAATTCAGTACTTCATATGTGATTTCTCTTTTTGAGGGGAAAAAAAAGTATTATGGTGTAACTCCAAGAGCTCATGATGTCTGTTCATTACCTAGATATCTGTACCATATCCAATTTTTAGCACATTAACTACCATGTGAGTTGTATTTAACTCAGGCTAGTTTTGAGCTCGGGGTCTCTTGAAGCATGTACAACACACACGTCTCTTCACCTTAGGGGCTGTGTGAACTATTTTTCAAGTTGCATATAACTCACACACAGAAAACAATAAAAGATAACACAATTTTCATTAAATTAGAAAGGATTGTTTTGTTTTCAAAGTTTTTATTCTATTTTCATAAAAAACCATAATGGCCCCAAGGAAAAAAAATTATTTCTAGTGTAGCAGTCACTGTGCTAAAAAGTAAATTTCCATAAAGTCATATGTACATATAAATTATTATGAAATAAGCATCAGATAGCCATATGATATTAATAAAAGCTGTAAAAAGTTTTTATGCATTTCATACAAAGGTGAGCTAGAATACAGACTTCTGTCTGACAATGTTAATATATTTGTGCCACTACATCTCTTTGGTAATTTTCAAGCATTTGCCTTTCTTTGTTATATAAATCTTCTCTTTCCAAAGAAATCAATTGGGATTAGAGGTGTATCCTACTGCTAAAATACAAAGCAAAAAGGTCAAGAGGAGAGTGATCTTATTTTTATCAGAGAAATACAATTAAGCAGCAACAGTAAGTTCCTCTCTTTTGTGAGCTTCCCTCCACCTGAGTGTGGTTCAGGTACTTAAAGGTACAGTATTTCTTCTGTACATAACATAGCCCTAATGCAAGCCAATTGTTTACTGTGTGCAATATTTATAAAGAAATATTGATCCATTCTCCTACTGAAAGAAAGTTACTATTTTATACTTAACGAGAAATGGTTTGTGAATTTCCAGCTTGATGCTTTCCTAAGAGATTTAAAAGATTATTATTTTTTTTGCTATAAAAAAGCAGAATACTATTTTTTTTCAGCATATTATGCGGGTACAAATTTTAAGGTTGCGTATAATGCCCTTGCCCTCCCCCACAAGTCTGAGCTTCAAGCATGACCATCCCCCAGATGGTGCACATATCACTCATTGTGTATGTATATACCCATCCTATTTTTAAAACAGAACCTTTAAGTACTGTCTCAAGTAATTTATCACTTAGCAATATTATCAGTTTTCCTCTTTAATATAAGGACTCTTACATATATAGTTATTTTATTTGTTTATAAATATTTTGATAAACATAAGGATACTTTCTGAATTCAAATTGAATGATTTGGGAAGAAATTTACTTATACAGTAGTTGAATAGCACTCTTAGATTTTCAATATGAGTTTTCAGAGGTTACATACTAGTTTTATTATTAGCTTGTCATAAATCCTTCTTGTAATACTACAATACTTTAATTCACAGACTCTAACAAGTTTGTAATCCAATAAGAAAATAAGCCCTCTTTTAAATGTATGTTAATATGCTTTAAAAGCACATTTTATCTTTTTATAATGTCAAAGTTTAACAAAATATTTTATTAAAATTCGTATTAAAATATTTTTAATTATTTAACAGTATACTTTGATTCTGATATGAGAAACTCAAAATTATGACAATCTAGGGAAAACATATATTAAGCTATTATACATCTTTACTGATTAAATTTTAATGTAATTCCCTCTAACCTAAGTTTTCTTAGAAGTCAAAACTGAGCATAACATATGCCATAATGTTACTCTGAATATGCTGTTTCTGAAATATGTTGAAAGCTTTATTTCTATCAATCCTACCATCATTTTTTACATTCATTTTGAATCTGTTTAGGTTCCTTTAATTCCTAGTGCCACCACGTGCATGCTAACTATAAGTAATAATACAGGATGATGTATTAACTTAACTCAGAGTAATGGAACTTTACTGTATAAGAATCTTCTGTCTTCGGAAAAGCTAATGCATTTTCATTAATAACTTTAAAAAGTAAAGAAATTCTCTTTTCCCAAATAGCATCATTGATTTTTTTTATCCCCTTGCATCCAATAATACAGTTTCACATACAGAATAATTTCTAATTCTACAGTAACTCTCTGAACTAGGCAGAGACATTAACATCCTATTTTTGTAAATGAGTGCAGAGAGCTTTATTGACTTGCTAAGATTTCCATATCTAGTGAGTGAAAAATCTAGAAATCACATATGGATTTCCTGATTCATTGCCCAGTGTACTTCTCACTGTACTATGAAATCTTTCAAATGAAATAATAGTATATGGTTAACTCTTTAAAATCAAGTATATATGAGAAATAAAATTTAGCATGTAAATTAAAATTTATAGCTTAAAAATAAGTAACATATTTTTGACTTCTAAGAAACTGACAATGAAATACTATAAAAGTGACATTAGTAATGATACCTAATACTTATAAAATTTATCCTAAGTACTTTGCATAAGTCAGGTTTATAAAACTTACTTGGAACAAAACTTAAACTTAGAATTGCAACCTAATAGAATATTTGCATGTTTTATATTGCTCTTGAGACAGTTTTACTTTGCTATCCAAAACCTTTCCCAACACTTTTTTTCCTAGCTTTTTTACTCCCATCCAAGTAAGAAAACCAAACGTCACTCTAAGTTTTCCTTGACTTGCATGGAAACCAGTCAATGAGTAATGAACAGAAGTTAGCTAAGGATAATTCCAAAAAAATGTCATATCTTTATAAAAAGAGACAAAAATGACTGGAACAGTGTTTTCCAGTTCTTCCATGCTCCTTTCTTCAAGATCAATGAATGGAGGCAATAGCCATCCTGTAACCTTGTGATAATTTTAAAAGAACAATAGACACATACTTAAATGTTATGGAACCACAAAACCAACATAAGCAGCACCATCTACCATATATATATATATATATAAATAAAAATATATATATTTATTTATATATATATATATATACACACAATATACTTATTAGGTTTTCTTTTACTTACCAGAGAAGATATTCTTGACCATTTCAATTGTTCTTAAAACTTATACTTGAAAAATAGCAAATGTAATATATTTTTTTAAAGAAAGTAAATATCATGTATGAGCTTTTATGCCATTATCAATTGTGAAGATAAATATAACTGAAGACAATCTTTTGGTAAATGCTTTGTTTTAAATTTGGATGTGGACGTAGACGTCATCTAATCTAAGTCCCCCTCTCATTTTAAATTTATTGACTGAAGGACCAAATAGCTGGAAAACATACTTTGATATAACCAAACATAACTTGGGCGGTAACTGGGAGAAATTTACATCTCATTATGGCACTTTTAGCAAACAGATGCATTAGCAAACTGCAAGCCTCTCCATTACAATTGCAATGGCGAAAACACAGGAATTATGTAGTTGTTAAAACAAGAGTATTAAGAGCAAAGCCTTATTAAAATACATATAAATATTTGTTCTTAGAGGGAACAAATTATGATCTACAAAATATATTTCCTCAAGCTTTTTCTACTTTCTAAAAGTTCTCTTTCCCTGGACAATAATCTGATATTCCCATGGATTGGCCTCAACTATTCACTTTATGATGGAGACTCAAATAGGTAGATCGCCAGTTCTAAATCATATACTTAACTTTCCACTCATCTTGATTTCTCTCAAAACCATTTGATTACCATGTACCACAAAATTGTTCGTTCTTCTGCATGTTCTACCATATTCTAAAGCACTTTTACTTCCACAGTAGTCACCATTTAATCCAGCTTCAGTCTGTTCATTATATTTCATTATTTTTTCAGTGTCACTCAACACGCTGACCCCCTATTCATTTTCATTGTCATTTTAGCTCTTGATTATCTTACATGGACTACTAAAATAGTAGTGGAAGAGCATGTTTTCCTACTTGCAATTGTTCCATTTTCTATACTTCCTCTTGCCTTAATCATGTGCCTTTTTTTTTGTTGAAAGCCCTTCAATAGTTTCACAGTGGCAAGCAAACTCATTATAGCAAACAAGGCCATTCACAATCTGGCTCTGTCTATATACAGCCTTACATCCTGTTCTTTCCCTAACCCAAACCACAGTTTGCACAGAGAAAACCACATGCTAGTCCATGAACACACAATTATTTTTCCTGCCTCTTTCATTTTGCTCATATGTAAGTGCCCTTCCACCTGCTTCCACCAGTTGAAGCCACATTTATCATGTAAGACATAGGCCAAAGTATGACATCTACTGATTGAACTTCCTGATTTGATAAAACACAGATTGCTCTGTAAAACTGCCATACTGCCATCAGAAGAAATGCCTAGGGGAGCTTGCTACACAGAACAGAAGCCAAGAGCTGTTCTGTTATATCCGAATGCATATTGTAAGATTTCACAGTAGTGATTTCCTCTGCCCTCATAAAAATCTAAGCACATTTGTAACATGCTATTTTACACATTGTATTTTCATTATCATCAATTATGTCATCACCTCTGAGAGCCTCTGAAGAAAAGGACAGCTTCATATACTTTTTATTTAAATACTTACTCCACTAAGGGTCTGACAAAGTGTAGATCCATATAGTCAATGTACTAAAATACCATAAAATGTCAATGAGACTAAAATTGAGATAGTGTGGTTGATATTATGGTTACTTACTTCACTAAGCAATTCTTGTGGTTTTAACTTTACTATGATAAGCCAGGTGGATATAAAACACATAGGATAAAAATAATTTCAAGAGATTATTTTTGATATTTTGAAGTTCATCCATCATGATTCTTTTCTCTCATTTGATTATGATAAACATTATTTTTTGTAAAAAAAAATGAAAAATAAATACTGGAGTACTTCTTGATGCTAAAGTTTGTGATGTGGGGAATATGGCAATGAAAAAGCTACATTCCCTGACATCATTTGTATTTTTGCAAAAACACTTATAGAGCCTTACTGAAAATATTTTCCTTAACTAATTGTTCTGTAAGTTCTAGTACATTTTATTTGAAAAACATGAAGACATAAGTTTTGGAAAAGATGGCTTTAGAAGTGGGAAGAAATTATATATGCATCCTGATGCCTAAAAAATGAGAATTGGAACATTTGCTTGGTCCCAGATATGAAAGCCACATGCTGAAAGTCACAGAACACTGTATTGCTAGTTTTTAAAAATTTTGGTCAAAATATGTTCTTCTTAAAGCTGTTAATATGGATTGCATTGCTCTCTTGTCTTCTAAATGAAGTGGTACACATAACAATTCTGGATCTATTATGAGTTTGGTTCCTTGGAAGGTAATTTTTGTTTTCTTTCTTTTTTTGTTTGTTTTGTTTACTAATTGTTGTTTGGTTGGTTGGTTTTGGCTCTATACTTGTAAGATTTTTCCCCCCTTATCCTAGTTATTCTAAACTGTTACCTGTGGTCATTAGACTCTTTTCATGTACTTAATATATATTTTCCTGGTAATGGAGCTCTTTTCATGAACTTATGTATTTTTCTGGATGCCTATCCTCTATAACAGTGTTTCCAAATCTGACCATCTCTTATTTTGGTGACCAGTATTTTTATGAGAATATAATACAATTTATGCAAAAAAAAGTCTGTGATCAAATGCATTGAAACAATATTGGGTTACAAAAATAAATGGATTTTCTTTAGTATGAAGTATTTGTAAATATGTAAGAGATCTATGTTCTTGAATTTTCAAGATGGTATACTATGACAAAATTCTAATATTATTTGAATGTCACTTTCTTTTTCTTTCTCATTGACTATTTTCTCAGCTTTTGTATATACATTTGGAAAAGGGAATCTGTGGGTATATATACCTTTTATTCAATTTAATTTAATTATATCTGATGACCAAAATTTTTTTGTTGTTTTTTAATTTTTCCAACTTTGGTCTTCAGGAGCTCTTTGACTTGGCTCCTGTGTCACTTGGACATATGTCCATCATTGTGTGTCATTTGAGCACTTTCTTGTTTTCTGACACTAGGTGTTCCAGGCTCATCTTGAGTACTTGCTACCCTAGTCCTACGATCAACTTTTTCTTCAAGGTGCCTTGGGGGAGAATGGTATTTAAATTCAAGATCTGAACACTAGATGTGCTTCTTGCTACTGGATTGTCCTTGTTCCTAGGCCTGCTCAGCTGGCAAAGCAAAGACACATATGTGTGTGCATATCAACCTGTATTTGATACATATATATGCAATTTTTTATATGTAACCATCATATCATTATTGAGCTAAGCATGAGTTGATACTGATATTGCTAACTGCAATCTATTACCACGTGGATCATTCCAGTCTCCTTGCTTTGCTTATCTGCAACTTCACATTCCAACTGATGAGAAACCTGCCTCCTGCCATGAGCCATCCATTTACTTAATTGTTCATTTCCTGTGTACATGTATATTGGTTTCAGAATTGTTAATTCATTCCCCACATAAGAATCAACTTCGTCAACTAGAGCTGCAGCCCCCAATCTCTGGGCTGCAGACCAGTACCAGTCTGGTCCATGACCTGTTAGGAACTGTGCCGCACAGCAGGAGGTGAGTGGGGTTGGGGGGCAAGGGCAGGGGAAGCAAATCTTCATCTGTATTTACAGTTGCTCCCCATTGTTCCCCATTGCTCACATCACTGCAAAGGCTCCACCTCCTGTCAGATCAGCCGTGGTATTAGATTCTTATAGGAGCACGAACCTTACTATAAACTGGGCATGCGAGGGGTCTAGGTTGCATGATTCTTATGAGAATCTAATGCCTGATGATCTGAGGTGGTGCTGAGGCAGTGATTGCCTACAAATTACATAATCATTTATTTAAAGTGTTTAATATTTCTGAATCCTTTATTATATTCAAGTGCTATGTAACAAGAGAGAATGAAAATATGTGATCATTATTTTTAAAAAATGTATATTCTAGAGAAGATAAAAATAATAGTGAAAAAGGATATTTGCTGAATGGAGCTGTCATGAAAGCAGTAAAGAAAGGTAATGAGGGAAGATACCTTGAGAATTAATCACTTGAATTGAGAATTAAAAATATGAATTGTAGTTTTCCTGGAGGCTAAGAATGGGAAAATAATTGCAGACAGATACATTCCTACATGCAAATCAGTACTGATTTAGACATAAGCTAAGAAATTCAATAATTAAGAAACTCTGCTATTCCAGAATCTTGTGATTTATTTACTTTAGTTGGGGAGAGGAGGGTTGTTGTATACTATGGGGAAATATTAGGAATTGAGAATTAAGAGAAAGACACAGATCTTTTTTTGTGATACAAAGTGATTTAAAATTTATCCTGTAAGATGTGCCTAATCTCTGAAAATATGAGTCACATATCTGTTTGCTATAAAGATCACTGTGGTGGGGAAGTTGATGATGAACTAGAGAGCAGTTAGCATAAAAGCACCAACTTCCTGGTAGTCTGTTATATAGATTTGGGAACTGTTAAACCAGTTTTGGCAAGGGAAGATGCAAGTTTAAAATATGCCAACATCATTGGGATTAGAGAAAAACAGACATATATGGAAGATGATTATAAGATAGAATAAATATAATGGTTGATTAGATATGTATTGTAAGTGAAGCTGGGGGAAAATTTCAGGGTAATTGTCAAAATCTGGCTCTTAGGTGTTAAGAGATAACTCAGTATAATCCCTGATGAACAATGTTCACATAATGTGGTGGAGAAGGATCCAAATGACAGTTTATTTTGCCATCACAAAATTGTTGTAGTGACAGCAGCTCTTTTTAGAAAGTTATATAAATCAGTATGAGTTAAAGTAACAAATATTTCTGAATACAGTTTTCCATATATAAATATTTTCTAACTTTAGGCTGTTTCATAAACCTGGGATATAGGTATTCTTCTTGTATAATTGGAGAGGTAGTACATCAGTTAGCTATTGAATTATAACAAACAATTCCAAAACTCAGACTATTATTACAAAAATAATACAACAACCTTATTTAATTATAGCTCATGTGTCACAAGGGTGAAATCTAGTTGATCTTAATGGGGCTTAACTCATCTAGGCTGTTTTGCTTGAGACAACTAGGACAACTGAGCTCAGAGCCATATGTCTCTCATCTTCCTTTGGGATAAGCAGGTTGGACTAGGGCATGACTTTCTCTTGGAGAGGGGATAAACACAAGACCCAATATATATGTGCGTTGCATAAGTCTACTCATGTCATGTTTGATACCCTGGCCCCCACACTGGCCAAAGCAGATCACTGGTCAATCTGAGTTGCAGAGAATTATATCTGGCCTACCAAAGGGCATAAATACAAGGAGTTAAACCCTGTAGCAGTTGTTGTAACCATTCTAACACAGACAGGGCACTCCTTTGTTAAGACTGTGAACTCTGCAGGTAAAATGACTAGGTCAGTATGCTGGCACTACTATAAGCTCTGTGACCTTCAACAAATTACTAACACATCGAAGCCTGCTTCCTCGTTTTAGTAAATGAAAATGGCAAGACTCTTTACCTCATATCATTAATGATGCACATTTGTCAGCCCTATATCTAACATAAATATGCATTAAATATATTAATTATTATTGTGCTATTCCATAAGTATGGGAATTGAGGTTCGCACAGGTTGACATATTTAAAAATAAAATTTAGCATTAGGAATATGTATTGAAATTAGTGCTTGAATGCAGAAACACAATTACCTGACTTTGGATTTCTGGCTCTTTACACAATATTCTGCTATCACAATATAAAAGCCAGTAAGCACAATCACTACAGAAAATGTAAAAATACTTCATAAATCATTATATGCTTAAACTGATGTTACTCAGGTAGTATTATAAGAGAGTTTAGAGAATTAATTTGAACTGAACTATAAAGTATTGACTTTTTCCTATTTATAAAATATTATGTGAAATAAATGATGCATGAGCATTATTATTAAGTGTAATAAATGAATAAAAATAAATCAGATACATTACATGTAGACTGATATGGATTATTGAGTGAATGTAATAATTACACTTTTAAATTCAAGCTAATACACAATGTAAAAGCAGGACACTCATGAACATGGCATCATAGTAACCAGTTTATCTTAATGACATTATGCTACTTTGAAGAATACTATGTAAAAGCATGAAGTCAGTATTTTTAAGATGCCCATGTATGCACTTGAAGTTGACCATTATATTCAATTTCGGCTACAGATGTTTAAGATTCTTTTAAGGAATGCACACAGACAACTAACTCTTCTTATCAGAAAAGCATTTTTGTAGAAACATAGCAGTCTCATTTTTCTTTAATGTCTGACACCATTCCATATGTTCCAAGTTCATATTTCTGAAAGAAATTTGACAAATCCTTTGCTGTGCATAGATTTGATCTGACTTTTGAATAAAACTTCCTTGGCTATGGTAAATTATATAAACCAATTTCTCCACATGTGGCAGGTAGGTGACTTAGTAGACAAATTGTAAGGATTCTGGCCTCTGCTGCTTGATCTCTTTATCCTTCTGGGATAAATAAACTATCCGTCCTCCATGGATGTTTGTGCTCTAACATTTTATCTTAAAAAGAGCAAAACAATGTATTTTAATTTCTACTCCCCATGAAAATAAATATCTTCATCATCATCACACACAGAATAAATACTGTTACTTTATTTTTGCTTCTCTGTTTGAATATGCCTAAATTTAAACAGCGACCACTATATATCATGGAATTTTCTAAAGTCTTTCTTTATGCTCAACTTATTTCAATCTAAAGTTAGTTCTGAAGTGCTTGGTAAGTACTAGAGGTGTATTTGGTAGTGTATTTTTCTGTACATTTCTAACATTCCTTGAGGTTTCTGGTGCTATGCTTATCTGTAAAACTAATAGAATAATTCAGGAATTTTAAGTTTGGCACAAGTTTGTATATCATTTATTGTTTAATTATTTTATAATTAACTAAAATTAATTAGTATTTTCACTAACCAAAATATTGGAATAATTGGAAAATATTAGGCACATGTACTTTCAAACAACTTTATTTAGTTTTTCATATGAAAATATTTTTGATGGTAGATCTAGAATATCAGCCACTGAAAGTTACTTGCTGTACGTTTATATGAAAGGGAAAGACAGAGACAGAGGTAGAGAGGAAAAAATAGAATGAAAAAGAACCAGAACGTGGAGGTAGTAACTACCACTTAAGCAGTACTGAATATGTGCTAGTCACTCTCCTAAATCAATTAAAACTTATGCTAATCATATGAGGTAGGTATCAGCATTATCCCTATTTGCCAAACAAGGAAACTAGTAACACAAGATTAGCTACTTGATCAAGTTCACACAAGTAGTTAATGTCAGGCAATCTGCCTTCAGAGGCTGGTTAACTATAGTGCTATGTTCAGTGTTCTAAGACAAGCTAAATGGGAGACAAAAGGCATAATGTAGCAGTTCACGATATAATTAATGGTCCAGTTATTTAGCACTGCAAAGTTATACTATTAAGTATCCATCTTCACTTATAACATATTAGTCTGTCTCATCTCTGACAATAAGCTTATCGACCTGCTGCAAACAGACTTATGGAAATTCACCAGGCAACAGGGCTACCTGGAGATAATATGAGACAGTAAAGGAGCTGACTTATGTCAGCAACATGACTCTTGTTAGGTATGTGATTTTTGCAAAGTAAATATATATGTGTATATATATATATATGTATGTAGATATATATGCATACATATATGTGTGTGTGAATATATATTAATATATATAGATAGAGAGGATTACATGAGTTGAAAACAAAAGCACTACATAATTCACAAGGAAGAGTTCAATTAAAGTTTGATTTAGATGGAAAATGCATGTTCTATTTCGTCAAACAATTTAACTGATATAAATGAGAGTAAGATAGTACATACAGTGATTGTAATGTAAATAGGAGAATCAATTCTGAAAATACCATATAGCCTCAGCTACTCCTAAATCCTAAACTAGTTTTCTTTGTTACAAAAACACTAAATCTCCATCTCCCTACCTTCCTTTGTTACCGTTACGTGAAAAGGAAAACATAAACTTATTTTCTTCAATTATCAATTTGTCCCACAAAAAGAAATCAAATGAATAATCTAGAAGCTGGGAAGATTTGGGTTTGAGTACCAATAATACATGTGACTGTGAGCAAGACACAGTTTGGCTTTGAAGACAAAATTTTTTATATGTAAAATGAGAAAATTATAACAGTCTATATCTGGAGTAATTTAAATCTTTAATTTTCAATAATTCAGGGAGTTCATAAAAATAATAATTATATAAAGAACAATATTTAGATTTACATGTGAATATATAAAATTGTTATTGAATGCACCCTCTTTGAGGACAAATGTATCAATATATTAGAACTAAATTAAGATTCTTCTTATATAATTACTTTCTGATTGTGATTCTCTCTTTTGAGTTTCATGTAAATATGAAAAACAAAATATTTTTATCTAGGGAAATAATTAAGCCATTAGTCAATAGATGATATCACACAAGATGTTTATCCAATGTGCATAAGATAGGAATTTTAAAAAGAGAAAACTACAAAGGGGCAGCAAGAAGAGCTTAAGACAAAGACAGAAATACTTTAATGAATGAGACTATAAAATATGGTGAAATAAGGAAAGAAAAGAAAAATGGACAAGTGAGAAATAATAATTTCTTATTGATAATTAAAAAATGTATTAAAATTTATTAAAATTAAAAATGTATTATTAAAAATAATAATTTTTGCATAGCAAAAATTAATTCGATAACAATATTTGAAAGTGTAGATAGATTTCAAGGAGTCTATACTCATTTCCAATCAGTCTTTTAACAAAAGAGCCTGGTATCTTTAGAAGGAAAATTTCCAGGAAACTTACATTTGATATCACTGTGTCATTGAGCACACTAACAAAGTCCACATTTTATTACAAGACTCTATTCACAAAAGAACTTGATATAATTTCATTTTTCTTTGAATGCTGGCTCAACATTTCTTTCTAGGTCATTCTTCATGTAATTTGATTTGTTCAAAGAATCTGGCTACCTTAGTTTTCCTTTACTGGTGATATTTAAATCCTTTCCAAAAAGTTGTAAGGTCAACGTGAAGATGTGAACCCATCTTATCAGGACAGACTTAATAAAATAGTTCACTTGTAGATCTTAAGAGGACTTTTATTAAAATTTATAACGTAAATACATACATCTTAGATTTCAATGTAATATTTTCATAATTAATCATGCTCACACTCCACTAAGAATTCTTGTCATTGTACCTGACATTTCAGCACCTCTTCCTTCAGTTTGTTTTCACTCCAGTTTCTCTCAATGCTTTTCCTCTTCCATTCCATTTGAATTTCCTCCAGAAATTCTTTTGTTCCACAAATAGTTATTTCCATATTTGAAGCTCTTCACCAGTGTTCACCTTACTTTATATTTGCTCAGCATATTTTTCTACTTGTAAAACTTTCCATTTAGTTTCAGATGACATTTGACCCTAATTCTTGCGCTTGGTTATGGCGCTGCTATATGCCCAGTGTTACTTGCTATTTGTTTTCCAATTTCTGTTCGCTATGAATCATTTCTGTTTATGGGTTGTAATTCAAAACAAATACTTTCTATATTTTCATACATAGTGACTCCAGATGGGATACTGGAGTTCATATTTTCATGAACACAACTACATTTCTTAAGAGATGTATTGGAAAAATGTTTCTGTTTAAAGTATAGGGAAATAGAAGTTTATATGGAAAGGGGCTTACTTGAAAGAATTTGCATTGCAATGCAACAAGGACCTGAAATCTGAAATATTAGTTATCCTTAGTTTTGAATCCTCAGCTCCTTTGTCAGCCTCAGTCACTGAGACTTGTTTTTAGGTGACTTTCTTTATAGTCTTTCATCATCCAATATGTAGTGCTCATGGTAGTCTGACTTGAGAATTTTTGTTACTTTTATATGACCAAACATATTTCTGTTCACAGATCTAAAGTCACATCTAAAGCACACTAAATAAAATCAGTTCCCTCACTTAGAGAAACTATTCTACCAAATATTTAGAATTTTTTTAAACCTCCTGATTTTTTCTAACACTTCACTCTTATTTCTGTAAGTACTAATCACATAAGCAACTGCAATATCCCTGGGCAAGCATGATATGCTCAACTGATACTCAGCACTTTGGTTGCTAAGTTATACTTTTTACACAGGTACCTATCTTTTACAAGTACATACTTTTTACTTATATAAATCATTAAAGTCAGTTGTATAAGTCAACTCAAATTCACTTAGAGGAATTAAATCAATTTATTCCAAAATTCAAATATATAGGAATGTGATTGCTGTGCTTGAGATTGGTATCTGAAACTTAGCATGATATTTTTATAATTAATCTGTAATTACATGCCAATTATTATGTCTTCAAATCCATGCTACTTAACTGATATCAAAATATATTAGAATAAATAATCTGAAAGTAATTATTAGAAAGATAGTGACTTAAATACATCTGTCTCATCTTTTTTTCTTTTTCCCTAAGCTCATCTTAGGACAATTTAGCAACTAAATTAACCATCACAAAAATTAATGCAACCTTTGTGGAAAAGAATCTGGAGACACCTCAAACAGCTAGAAATAGAAATACCATTCAACCGGACAATAGCATTGTTGGGCATCTACCCAAAAGAGCATAAGACTTTCTATTATAAAGACATCTGCACCTGAATGTTTATTGCAGCACAATTCACTATTGCAAGGTCTTGGAAACAACCCAAGTGCCCATCAATTCAGGAATGGATAATTAAAATTTGGTATATGCTCACAATGGAATATTACTCAATTCTAAGAAACGACAGTGAGCTAGCATGGTTTATGCTATCCTGGATAAAGCTTAAGCCCATTATACAAAGTGAGGCGACACAAGATCTGGAAAATTGGCTACACATCTACTCGCCATCAAATTGGTAGTGACTGATTTAAACTATGATGCTCAAATAGTTGTAGTGTTCACCAAGGATTAGGTGGGGGAGACCCACATCTTAGGGATGTGACGTACATGGGGGGGGGGAAGTGATTACCTAACCCTCCTTAGGGAGAGGCAAAGATATACAATGTAACCAAAATGTCAACAAAAAAAATGTTATCGGGTGGTGGACTGGTGGGAGGGGGGAGGAGGGGAAAGGTGTATATGTACATAATGGGTAAGGTGCGCACCACCTGAGGGTTGGACAGGCTTGAAGCTCTGGCACGGCGGGGTGGGGGAGGGGTGGCAGGGGCAATATATGTATCCCCAACAATACTTGTACCCCAATAATAAGAGGAAATAAAAAAAATGCAGAAATGCAAGTAAAAAAAAAGATTCTTGCTAAATCTAAGAATATGAGTTCTCAGGTAGAAAAAAATATGCAAGTGTAGATGTTTAATGTTTTTGGCATTGGTGAAATTACTAAGCCCCTGTGCTTTAGAAAGAGGTGTGAGGTGAAGTCTAATCCCTTGATTTTCTGAGCAGGTTGGACTCATACTGGTAGGTCCCTAGTTGATTATAACTGTAAGAAGGTTAAGATGTTTCTATTAGTTGTTTTTAGCATTGAAGGAGAATTTATTTTAATTTGAAGGTAACCCTTTACATTCTATACTTGAAAAGTTAGAAGTCTTTCAACATAGGATTCCCTCCTAAAAAAAAGAAAAAAAGAGAACTATTTTTCTACCTAGTCAACATCAGGCTATTGAAGAAAATACTCAAACATTATCGTTCACTGTCTATTTAA
>CAUYPO010064426.1:0-34017 GCA_963574435.1 Cheirogaleus major | reverse complement strand
GCCAATGCAATCCTCTAGCAAATGCCTAGAGCAACAGGCCACTTTAAGAAATGTCCTTGCAAACCTTTTTTATCTTGAACTCCTGACCTCAAGTGATCCAGCGATCCTCCTGCCACAGCCTTCCAGAGTGCTAGGATTATAGGTGTGAGCCACCAAGCCCAGCCTTTTTTTTTTTTTGAGTCAGATTATCACTCTGTTGCCCAGGCTAGAGTGCCCTGTCGTCAGCCTAGCTCACAGCAACCTCAAACTCCTGGGCTCGAGTGATCCTCCTGCCTCAGCCTCCCAAGTAGCTGGGACTACAGGCATGTGCCACCATACCAGGCTAATTTTTCTATTTTTAGTAGAGACGAGGTCTCGCTCTTGCTTAGGCTGGTCTGGAACTCCTGAGCTCAAGCCATCCTCCTGCCCCGGCCTCCCAAAGTGTTAGGATTACAGGCGTGAGCCACCTCGCCTGGCTCTGAATTGTTTCATAAGGACAAAGTCTTATGACAGCATGACTTTTCATAAAATATATATGTAGACAAAATCCATGATGTCACTTGCCAAAACTTAATTCTCTCTTTGCACAGCTTTTCTGAGGAATGTAACAGGGCACACAGAATGCCCGCGGTCCAAGGCGTGCCGTGATTGATGCAGTGGGCGTGTGAGTGCTGAGTGAGCTGAGAGGGCTTGGCTACAGGGCATGGCAGTGATGCCACCTGGGGTGTGCGCGTACAGGTGTGGCTCAATCCCATGGAGAGTGACCTTCCCATGTGGCGTATGGGACACAGCCCCTAAGCGGTGGACTGGAAGGTAGGAGCTGGGGTAAATGGGACAATCTTGGGAGGTTTTTTTTCTGCCTAGAAATATTCTGTCTCTCTTGACACATCTAGGTACCTAAAATTTGTATTAGGAAGACATTCCTTTCAGCCTGGAAAGCTCGTTAGTTTCTTGCAAGTAAAATGCAAATACCATGGGGGGGCCGTGCATACCTGAAAAACTTATCAGTGGCAGCCGGTGCTGTGGATGGAGCCTGTAATTCTAGCACTCTGGGAGGCCGAGGCGGGAGGATCGCTCAAGGTCAGGAGTTCGAACCCAGCCTGAGCAAGAGTGAGACCCCGTCTCTACTAAAAATAGAAAGAAATTCATTGGCCAACTAAAAATATATAGAAAAAAATCAGCCTGGCATGGTGGCACATGCCTGTAATCCCAGATACTCGGGAGGCTGAGGCAGAAGGATTGCTGGAGCCCAGGAGTTTGAGGTTGCTGTGAGCTAGGCTGACGCCACGGCACTCCAGCCAGGGCAACAGAGTGAGACTCTGTCTCAAAAAAAAAATTAAATAAATAAATAAAAATAAATAAATAAATAAAAACTTATCAGTGGCTTTAGCCAGGACCAGTGGCTAGCTTGCTGCCAGCTAGCTGGGTGCCTGGAGCAGGGTGCAGGGTGCCAGCACCACCGGCAAACTTCAGTTTCTGGCCCCTAGAGCTTGCTCCCAATTCTGTGGACTCACAGAGCCTCACCTATGTGAGGGTGTGTAGCACGCGCATGTGTGTTTGGGGGAAAGGAGGTCCTGGTCTCCTCTCTGTACCTGAGAACTTTTCCATGAGGTCGCTGAGCTCAGCCTCGATCTCTCGGTGCATGGAGTCATTGGTGACGGCCAGAACCCACAGCAGCAGGTTTGTGGCCAGGGTTAGCATCAGGCCACACCTGGAGGAAGTGCCACACTCTGCTCACACAGCTCGGCTGGCTCCCGGGTGCCGCTGGGGCAACCGATCACTTCCAACGCCAGATCCATTCCAGCATTAGGACATTTGAGGAGGCAGGTCTAGGGGCCACCTGGGACACATCCCAGAGGATCCCACAGCCCCAGGGCCACCCCGTCCAGGGAAGCTGGGGTTGCGGTGCAGAGAGCCCCAGAAGGTTTGGGAGGGAGAGAAGTCTTACCTAGTGAAGTTGGTCTGGACCTGGACACAGTCCTTACAGTGTCTCCAGAGCACCCAGGTCTGAAAGAGACGGGGCCTTGAGCCCAGGGGCTGGTGGGGCTGTGGGACCTGGTGTGTCCTCAGGCGCTTGTGTGTGTTTGCAGCGGAACCCAGGGAGGAAGACTGGGTCAGAATCCCGGCTCTTGCTGTGTGATACTGAGCCAGTGGCCAAACATCTCTGAGCCTTAGTTGCCTCAGCTCTGAAAAGGGGCCCAAATGCCCACCCTTTGGGGAAATGCCTACTTGTTGGGGAAATAAAGAAGATGATGTAAATGAAGCACCCAGCACCATGCCTGCTGCACAACAGAGACTCAGGAGAGAGCAGGACATCGGCATGACTGCGAGGAGGTTTGTGCATCTGGGGAGTGTCTGCTTAGGTGTACGTCTACGTGTGTACAGGCGGCCGTGTTTAGGTGTGCACATTTCAGAGACCCGGCGTGCGTGTTGATGCAGTATCTGTAGGAACCCGCGGCTGTGGGCACAGGGAGGTGTGGAAGGTGTTCTTCGTCTGCACGGCCATTTCTAGGTGCAGGAAGCAGGGTGTGCGTGCCTGCGGCATGGGCGGGTAGGGTGTGTCCCCACGTGGCCAGGGGACGGGAGATACTTGTCACCTGGATGCTGATGAAGACCATTTCGATGACAGGGAAGACAAGCTCGAGCCGCGACTTGCAGTCGATGTGGCTGATGTCGTAGCCCACGCGGAAGGCATTGAGGCAGACGGTGCAGCTGCCGAAGAGCACCAGGGAGCCTGTCGGGGGGTGTTGGCACCTCCCTGGAGCCCACTTTCCCTCCCACCCCTTTCTGTCCACCCAGCACCCTGACACTCACCCCGCACCCAGATGGGTCCGGCGTGAGCGTCCCGATAGAGCACGGCGTGGGGCCGACGGGCGGTGCCGGCCGCGTAGTAGAGCAGCCAGAGGAGGGAGAGGACCTTCAGCACGGCCAGCAGGATCCACACGTCACCCAGCGTGATGGCCACCTTGTTGAAGATCATGCTGCAGATGAAGGCCCCACCCAGGAACACCACGTTGAGGGCCAGGAGCCCCGAGAAGAGCTGCCCAGCCTTCTGAGCCTGCCGGTCCCGCCGCAGAAGCAGCGAGAAATGCCGCACCAGCCAGGACTTCTGCTGGGGTGGGGCAGCAGCCCTTGTCTCCTCGGTTCCCTTGTCCACTTGGCTTTCCTTGTCCGGGGCTGCTTCAGCCTCCTGTACTTCTGGAGAAGGCGTGGGTGGAGCCTCAGCAGAAGCTGGAGATGGAGAGGAGTCCTGGGTTGGCTGCTAGGCTGACCTGGGTTCAAGTCCCCTGTTCCTAACTGCTGTGTGACCTACGGTGAGCTATGCAGCCTCTCTGGTTGGACATTGGAAGTAATAGCAGCTGCCCCATCTACCTTACAGGCCCCAAGGAGGTTCAGACAGAACTCTTTGTACTACAGATAAACATAAAGGATTATTTTTATTGGCTCGAGGGCCTCATCCTCCACCCCACCCCCAGTCGGACCACCCCACTTCCTGACTCAGTGTGGGTGATAATGTCTGTCAAGGAGGCCAGGGCCATCTGGGTAGCGCCTGGCTGGTTGCCAGGGCAAAGACTTTCACCACCAAAAGGCAGCTTTTCCCTGTTGACCTCGGGGAGGAATTTCACTCTTGAAATCAGGGAGGGCAAGGAGGTGTCCTCTCTTATTCTGATTCTGACTAGTTGGGTAAAGACTGCCTAGAATGTTTCTTTGGGAAGGATCTTGAGGCTGAGTCTGGGCTTGGTGGGAAAGAATGGTGTGACCGAAGTGATACTCTATGACGGGTACATAAGCGACTTTTGAAAGGTCTAGAAGATACCCATGAGTTTCATAAGAGGAGTTTCTTCTGGGGAAGGGATAAGGGGCCTACAGTTGGGAATGGTAGACTTTTCTTTAGCTTTAATATTCTAGTTTTTAAAAAAATGAGCACATTACGTATGTAACCAAATTAATTTTAAAGCACATTAAAAGTTTTGGGAAAAAGTTCTAGGGTTGATTTATAATGTCTGCCAAGAGCATGGGACAGGCGGTGATCGGCACCACTGCCATGCCCTTGACTTTGATGGAACTGACTTCCATCTGTGCCCCTTGCCCCAGCACAACATGCGCGACACTATCATAGCCCTCCTCTTTCCCTGAATGTCTCCTGGCACTTCCTCCCCTTCCCTTTCACTCAGGTCAACCACTCTGTTCCCACTTGCTTGGGCCAGATTTTGGGCCACCCAACTCCTGCAGCTCTGAGTCCAGCTTGCTCTCCCCTTCGGACCTCTTTGGACATGCGTCCTTCCTGGTAAGCTGAGCTACAGCTTAGAGCAGGGTGCTGTCCTGGTGGGGAGGCTCCTGCCAGGTCCCCTGCCACCCCAGGCTCCTCCTTGGTCCTGCCATTGCCCTTGTGCTCTGGGCTCAGGTTCTAGGTGCTCACCGTCCTTCTCCTGCTTCCCAACAGCTACTCTTTCAGAGTGGCATCTCCATCCCCCACGCTCCTAGAGGGGAGTTGGGTGTGCTCCTTGCCTCTGCCCTCGCCCCTTGCTCTTCCCAGGCCACACACTTGTTTATTCCAGCTCATGAACTGCTCTTCGATTTTTCTTAATCCCAACCACTACCCGGGTGCAGGCGGCCTCCTCTCTGTCATCCCTCCTGAGAGCCCTTCGAAGGCAGCCAACTGCCCTCAGTATAAAGTCCAAACGGCCAAGCACAGCCTGCAGGCCCTTTCACAATGAAACCAGACCGGGAATGTTTA
This sequence comes from Cheirogaleus major, assembly GCA_963574435.1. Lineage (NCBI taxonomy): Eukaryota > Metazoa > Chordata > Mammalia > Primates > Cheirogaleidae > Cheirogaleus > Cheirogaleus major. The sequence continues at coordinate 29,300 of CAUYPO010064426.1, read as the reverse complement.
GTATGGGCCTGGCGCACACACTGTCCAACGCCGGGCAGCTGCTGCTGCTTCTGGGTGTGGCCTTGACATACCTCTCCAGCATTGATCTCAGACCACACTCCCCTCTCCTTGGGCCTTGCCATCCTGCTGCAGGTCCCAGAATGCCCCCGTCTGTGCCCACACCTCTCCCTTTGTCTATAATGCACACCTGTCTTGCACGTTGGCTGACTCCAGCTTGTCCTTTAGGACTCAGCAGAGACTCCGCCTCCTCTAAGTGGCCTTCCCTGATCCCCCACGCCAAGGCTGGGTGAGGTGCCGCCTCCTGGTACTCCACCACACCCCGTGCTGATGGCTGGCAGGTCACCCAGCACGCTCGGTTTCAATGAGCTGTGCTTTGTTCCATCTCTGCCTTGAGACCCTGAGCTCCAAGACCTTCACCCCGGCCCTCCACGCACTGGGACACACTCACCGCATTTGCTGTAAAATGCAGCCTCTCCGGGCCCCGTTCTCCCAGCGCACCTACCCGCACTGTGTTTGTACCTTGTCTTCCGGGCCGGATGGAGTACTACTGACACTTGAGCCTCTTTTCAAGATTTTACAAATGATCTTCTCCCCTTTCCCAGTCCACCCTGTCACCCTTGCCCAAGTTCTGCCCCCTCCCTGTCCATGCCCCTCGCCTTGCTCCAGGCACCTGCCCTGCAGCATCCAGGCCCAGGCAGAGGGCTCCACGTTGCCCCTGCGGCCTCCTGCCCCCTGGAGACTGCTCTTCCCTCTGCCGAGCCACTGGCCAGCCCCACTGGTGGTTCCTGCCCACCCTCTGCACCCACCTGGGATGCCTTCCCTCTCTGCCCAAGTGTGCTGGTGGCTGCCTTGCTGGGGCCACGCCCCTCTGCCTTCCCTCAAGGCCCTGTGCTCCTCCAGGGGAGAGACCTGGTTCTGCTTAACTTGGAATCCCCAAACCTAGCACAGGAGTGACACTCACCCAGTGTTTGCCCACTGACTCTGGAAGCTTCTGGGAATTTCCAGCACCAGAGCCATGGACAGAGACCTTTCCCATTAAACCCTGTCTATGCTGGCCCCTGGAGGAGACTTTCCAGATGATCTTGATCTTTCCCTCCCAGGCTCCCCCGCCCAGGTTGAGCAAGGCTGAGGCTGGCGGGGGTGCCTCCCTGCTCCGTTTCTCCCAACCCTGACTGCTCCACCTCACCTTCGCTGGAACCTGTTGTGCACCCCCCAGCCTTCCAGCAGGATAGCCTAATGCTGAAGAGCCCAGCTTCTACCACTCGCTCCCTCTGGGATCTGGAACAAGCTACTCAGACTTCCTGTGCTTCGTGTCGTCCTCTGTACAACGAATAGACAACTATGGAATAGTATCTGGTGCATAGCAGATGCTCAGCAACAATTCCTTGAACAAATAACGAAGGAATTAATGCATAATACCTACCTCATAGGGGTTTTGACAAAATCAAATGATTAATAATGATTTAGTACATGCAAGCACATGTAGAGCGGTGCCTGGCACACAGAAAGCACTCAGTGTTAGCTATTTGTGCATTTCCTTCCAGTTATTTCCAGGTCTTGGAGAGGTAGGAAGGGTTGGGATTATTGGTGAATTTCAGGGGCTGTTTTTGTAGGCCCAGAGAGGACATTGGGGGACAAGAGTCTGGGTCCTCTTCCTCCCTGGTCCTTACCCTGACAGTGGCCCCTACAGTTGCCTCCGCCCCCTACCCCGTCCTGGGGTCCAACCCTCCAATGTCCCCTGGAGGGAGCTGTCAAAGGAGTGAATTTGGTCCATGGCTGGGCAGAGCGCAGGAGTGGGCGTGTAGGGGTCGCGGGAAGAGGGCTAGGTTGAGGGTGTCTGGAACTGACAAGGAGGAGTCAGCCGCCCCCTGGCACGCCTCTCGGCGCGACGCCAGTCCAAGGGAGGGCCGGGACACCAAACTGGTTTGTGGTCGCAGTTAGAGGCGGGTGATGAAAGCCGCGGAGCCGGGAGCCGTCGGGCGGGGCGCCTAGCCAGGTGCGTAGGACCAGCTCCCGAAGAGGCTGCAGAGCGCGGGCCGGGCTGCAGAGCGCGGGCCGGGCAGCTCCGGGATTTCCTTCCGAGCCACCCTCGGGACGGCAGGGCCGGGTCAGCCCCAAGTACGTGCCCCAGAACAGGTGTCCAGGCAGCCCTAACCGACACTACACCCTTTAAAAACCAGCCATCCGGTTTCTCGCTTCATCCTGGCCTCGGAGCCCCCTTTCTGCTATATGGACTCAGCCCGGGCGTGGTGCGCCCTGCTTCCCTCGTGCGCCCCGCGTCCGCGGAAAGGAGGTGGGGCACGGAGCCGGGCTTAGAGTGGAGGGCAGAGAGAGGCCAGCCTCGGGTCGAAAGGAGTTGACCTCTCTCCAGTCACCCGCCCTCCCGCCCCAAGCCCTGCCGCCCCTGGTTCCTGAACCCCGCTTTTGGGGGACGGAGTATGTGTGAGGTCGGGGATGGGCTAGCCAGGAATGTTCGCTCGCGGTCCGAGGGCGCTCCCGGGCCTAGCCGGGGCGCTGGAGACTTACCTGAGGCCTGGGCAGGCATCGCCGCCGGCTGACCACACACTGCTGGCGCAGCGCGGATCGTCCGTCCAGGTGAGGCTCCCGCGCCCCGACCGATGCCCCCGACGCCCTCCCCCCGCGGGACTGCGCAGCCGCCGCTCGGGCTCCGTGGCCCATCGATTTTTTTGTTGACTTTGGAAATCTCATTAATCCCTCGTTAATTACCCCGCCAGGGGCTCGGGCCCAGACGGTGCAGCCAATAGCGAGGCTGCTGGACGGGTGGGCGGGGCGGGAGGCGGTGCGCGCGGGCACAGGGTCTGGGGCAGGCGGACAGCTGACCTTTGGGGTGGGGTTGAGTGGGGTGCAGTGTCCTTAGGCCCGCAGTAAAGGTCTTGCGGGGTTCAGGCCTCGCTTTCTGCTGGTGGCCAAGCTGGGAATGGAACCGCCCCACCCCCCACTCGGGGCCTAGGGTCGCTTTTCCCTGGACCCTACCTAGCACCAGGCCTGGATGCGGCCTCGCAGGACCCTCTGTCTCCCTTAAGTCAAAGCTGGACGAGGGGCAGAAGAGACCTGGGCAGAGACCCATTCTTACAGGGCGGGAGGGGTTGCGGGGAGGCAGTCCCCTCAGCCCTCCTCTGCTCCCACGCTTTCCCCCAAAATGCCATCTGCTCCCACCCTGGCCCTGCCCCAGCGCTTCCTCACTTCCCCTGGCTCCGATTTGCCACCAATTCCTCTCCTTCTGGCTGTGGAGCCCCTTTTCAATGGTTCTGACCCATCTAACCTTGGCTGTCTCCCTCCCTGCTAAGTCTGTCTCTCCGCTCTGATACAGCAGAAGCCCTAGGGCTTTGGAGAAACTCTTCAAGGACCCCCAGAAAGGAGGGGAGCAAAGGAAAGCCCAGGCGGTGAAGATCTGAGCTCCCCAGCTCCTCTTAAACTAGAACCACCCTGTTTATACCTATGTTATAAACTTGGGTTCCTGTAATGTTTTTTTTGAGGAGAAAAAAAGTTCTGCTGCTTAAAAACAAAGTTTGAAAATTATTGTTCTTAGTAGAAAGGCTCTGGTTTTCTGTGGCTGTGTGGCTGTGGGCAAGTCGTTTTACCTCTCTGGGCCTCAGTTTCCTTCTTTGTGAAATGTGAACATTAGACTAATCAGTGCTTCCTAACCTTTGTCATGTCATGGGACACATAAAAAATATGATTATATGTGAATGTCACCTGGAGAAAAAGGGAAGAGAGAAGTGGCAGCCTGGGAACTCCATCCAGCTGCTCCCAGCCACCCAGTTACCCACTTTTTATCCAGTCTATAACTCAGACTTGGCTTACCCACTGAAAAGCTTGAGACCTGAAAATTTCCAAGGGCCCTTCCAGCTCCGACTCCCAAGATCCTCTCCTGTGACCATCTCAGATGGGGTGACTGAGACAAGAAGTGGAGGACAGGGGCAAATCACAAGTTTATTGGTTCCTGGCTCCAGGCAGTGCACTGGCCAGGCCACAGGGCTGGGATTAGGGATGGAGCCAGAGCCGCACTTCCAGATCTCGCCTGGTCCTAGGCTGCTGGGAGAGGGCTCCTTCCACTGGGCTCCTCCTGTCCTGGGTCACGGGTCATGCTGGGCTGCCAGGGCATGTCCTGTGATTTAAAAACGCATCTTGGAAAAATAACTTTGGTGAAAATTCCACTATGGGGCCAGCAGGAAATGGGTGGCGATGTGGCACCAGCTCAGTTTCATTCCTGGAGGGGGCTCTGAGGGGGCACACAAGCTGACCCCCTTCTTCCTGCCCCCCATGTCTCTGTGAGAGGCTTCAGGACAGCACATAGACCTCCAGCAGGCTGGACACAGCGTGCATGCGGTAGAAGATGCCGAAAGGCAAGCAGATGTTGACGATGGCTGCCCAGAGGGAATAGCCGTAGAATTCCATCTCCACCGTGCTGCTGAAGTGAGGGCGGGCGCCGAAGGCAGGCAGGATCCACAGCTGTGTGGAGAGAGGGGTGTGTCAGGAGCTGGCCCGGACTGGTGCCTGTGGGTCATTTCCGTGGGCTTTGCTGGGCCGTGACTGGATGGGGTGCCCATCAGTCTAGCTTGGTGGACAGTGAGGGCTGGGTGTCAGCGAGTGGGTACCTCCGGTGTCTTGGACGGGGCCTGGAACTCTCTAAGGGACCCAGAAGTGTGCCCAACTGAACATGCCATCCCCAGGCTAGGAGTCTGCCTGTGGTCACCTCTCCCAAAACCTTAGCAGGGCCTAAATGTGGGATGCGGGGAGGGGAGAAGAGGTTTCAATAAATGAAGACATACAAACAGCTAAATCGGCAGCTCTCTCCTAGACAGTTGTGTGCAGGGGCATGGTGTTGGCAGAAGACAGGCCCACAGCAGGGAATCCAGGGTCCAGCCAGAAAGCTGCCCCACCCCAGCCCTCCACGAGCCCTGCTCTCTAGTCTCCCCCCACCCCCTGCCCCTCCCCTGGTCTGGGAGGAGGCTGAAGCCTCATTCATGCTTTTCCTGTGGCTGTGAGCTCAGCCGGTTCAGGTGTGGGTATGAAGCAAAGAACAACGGCTTCTAGTTCCCCTCAAGCCCCCACCAAGTCACTGTGTCCTTGGGCACATAACAGCCTGCCTCTGGGTCTGTTTCTGTGCTATAAAATGACGAAGATGACGATGATGCTATTGGAGGTGATTCAGGTTCCCTCAGCAAGAACAGCCCCCCAGAAGGCGGCTCCCAGCCTGTAAGCCAGGCCTGGGTGGAAGGGGAGGTGGGGCCGGAGCAGGGTCTGGATGCCAGAGCTGGCCCAAGACAAGATGGGGTTTTGAGCCTTATTGCTTCTTCTGCCAGGGTCAGAGATGATGAGCATCGCATTTTTAAAAAAAGTGAAATTGACTCTGTTGGAAGGCCGCTGCATGGGGTCCTGCACATCTATGGGGACCATGGGTGCATGGAGGTGACCTATAGGATGGGTGATATTCATGGTGGGACTTCACTCAGAATGTATCTCAGGGCTGTTGGTGCATTTCATTGGGTAAAATTCACTCTGGGGATGTTCTATATTTGGATATACTCACAGTAAGTTTGTTTCTATATAAGGAATATTTTTCAATTGGAGCTTATAGCTAAATGGACTGTTTTTATATTGAGTGAAACTTCATTAGAGGTACTTTTTCTACCTGGAATGTACCCACATGGGTACATGTTTCTATATCACAGGTAAGAATAATCCTCTACTGGGTTGTAGCTACACTAGGAATGTTTCTCTATTGGGGTGCACCTTCATTCTGAGTGTTTCTGCCCTGGGGTGTTTGCACAGGGAGTGTGTTTGTATTGGTTGAAGTCTGTTGCTCTTAACAGTTGGCTTTGCTGACTTGAGGGGGAGGGGGCGGCTGCTGTATGTGCCCCTTCCCAGCTGGTGCGCCACTGCACTCCGCTAACAGACCGCCCGCACGTACTCTGATCTCTGCTACTTCCTGATGCTGCTCCAATTATTCTGAGAAGCAGGCGGGTCACAAGTTCCCGGGAGCAGTCACACCTCCCACCTGGAGGTGAGGGACCCTGCCTTCCACATCAGCTCTCAGCTCCCTCTCACCTCCACCCAGCCCCCATGCCAGCGTTCCCTGTGACCGCCCCCCCAGCTCTATCCGCTGCCTAGATGCTGGAACACTGGGACTTCACTCTCTGTGTGCCCTGAGATTGCCATTGGCCCAAAGGCTGCAACTGGCCCTGTCTAAACCTGTCCTTTCCTAGAGAGCTGTAAGATTCTCAGGTGGGCTTGAGCAAGACAGAGAAGGCTAAGTGAACCTGCAAGAGCATCCTTCCTCGCCTCCCTTCCCCCTGGCCCACTCCCGTCTCTCCCCAGCTACTCACGATGACATTGCAGAGCAGGAGAAACAGAGAAATGTCTTTTAGGCACCGGCGTCTCCAGTGGCCCCTGGGGGCCAAGATGATGGCCACTGTTTCCTGAGGGCCTGCTGAGCTGGGGATAGCCAGCCTGGGGCTGGGTGGACAGGCGGGCAAGGAGTGGAGGGCGTCCTGGTTGGCAAAGATAAGGCCTTGGCACGGCTCCTTGGGGGGATTATCATGAGGCTCAGCCTCCGGTGGTCCCCGGTGGAGGCTCTCAATGATGAACACGTTCTGGAAGGTGTGCTGAGCAATCATGAGCAGGGCATGGGCTAGGTCGAGCCCTCCTAGCAGGTCCCTGGGCGTGCCCGCCACCACGGCCACAATGGAGTAGTAGGAGATGGCGTATTGGCCCAGGGCAGCACCCATCAGCAGGGCCACGTCCAGGGTACGCGTGGGGTTCTTATGGTGGTCCATGGCCCGGCGGTCGAAACGGTAGATGACTGAGCCACTCAGGCTGACCAAGGTCATGAGTCCCAGACAGACAATGTTGAAGCTGTAGTAGATGACTAGGGCCTGCTGGGTGTGGCTCTCCTCCCCACTCACCTGGACCTCGTAGGTGATGAAGACAGCCAGCCCCAGCAAAAAGAGCAGCAGGCCCAGGATTGGGCCAGCAATAAAGGTGTCCCGGAAGAAGTCCACCAGGGATGGCATGTGGCCGTGGCCAGGGGTGGAGGCCAGCAGCCTGCCCACGTTCTTCCACATGACGTAGAGCATGGTAGAAGCGAAGAGGCTGTACTCGATGTTGAAGGGGTACAGGTAGAAGTAGCCCTGCTGGAAGACCTGGCAGATGGCTGTGTTGCAGGGGCAGGGGTCTCCTCCGACTGGGCTGCCCGCCCGCTCTGCTGTGGAGAGAGGGACACAGGGATGGACTGCCCTCCTGTCTTCCTGGAGACACCTCACCCCTAGCCAGTGACTTTTGTAAGGGCACAGTCTCTGCCTGCCATATTCACCACAATATCCCAAACACTTCCACAGGACCTGGCATGTTCGTTTGGTCCTCAAACATTTATTGAGCACCTTCTGTGTGCCAGAGACTGTGGGACACATCAGTGCCCCCCAAAACCCAATCTAAACCACAGAGCTGCCCATGTCTCCCCATTCCATGCCTCTAATCTCTCCCCACCCGGGCTGCCTGAGCTTAGAAGCTGGCCCTCTTTGGAACCCCTCAAGTTCAAGCTTCCTTGCAGCTCTCCCTGGCATCTGACTCGGCCCAGAGAGTCAACTGCTGTGCCCAAGTTTCCACTGTGACCCCTTGTCACTTTGGTTTGTACCACACCGAAAGGAACCTTGACTTGACTCCAGAGTGCACTTTGTAGGATACCTTGGTCTTGACAAACTCTTTTCATCTTCAGAACTAACCCAGCTGCTTTCACAAGTGAGGAAACTGAGGCTCAGTGAGGCAGCGTGGCTTGGAACAGCAGAGCCAAAGCGAATCGCCTGGCTTCCACCGCCGAGGCAGGCACCTCCCCAGGAGGCGTCCACTCAGCTCTGTGGGCCCACCACGCTAAGTTGCCCATCTCCCCAGGTGGGCTGCAAGTGTCCTCAGGAGTCCTTTTTGTGCAAGGCGGGCCTTCATTTGTCCTGCTGGCCTGGGGTCTCCTTGTGGGCTGGGGCCATGCTGTCCATTCCTGGACCCTCCCATGCCGGGGGTTCGTGTGTGTGTGTCTTAGTCATCTCATCTGGTCCTGGCTAGTGGGGGACCTAGAGAGGTTCAGAGTACTAGGGCCAGGGACTGTGGGACCTGTTCTTCCTTATGATAGCAGATGGGCTAAAAGCAAGGATGGGTCTGAATGTTAGCACTTCAGTTTCAAGCTCTGTGACCTTGGGCAACCTCTCCATGCCTTAGTGTCTGCATCTGTAAAATGGGAATATTAACAGTAGCCACCTTGTAGGGAACTTGTGAAGGTTGAATAGTGTTTAAGACACTTAGCGCCGTGCCTGACACATAGAGCTCAGTAAGTTGTCATGACTGTCATCATGATGTGATGATTATTTTTCACCTTCCCCTCCTTCCTGGGCTGTCCCACTTGATCCCATGCTTGTACCATAGAACTCCTTTCCCCTTTTCCCAGCTGGATCACCCTTGTCCTTTCTTCCTGGAACCTGGGTCCCTTCCTGGTGGGATGGAGACTGGACAATGGGGCCAGGGCTGCACCCTCCAGTGAGAACATACTCCCCTCCCAGGTCACCTACACTATACTTCAGAAGTGGAGCCGGAAGCAGGAGGAGGCCCCTGGCTTGCGCCTTTGCCTCATGCCCTCGTGAGTACACAGGAGACTGATGCTGCAAATCCACAAAGCACCCGGCCGCGGGGGCAGGGTTAAGAGGGAACTCACGGGTGTGGCTGGTGTTGCCGAGAGCACTGCTGTAGAGGTGGGCCTGGTGCACGGATTCATCCACAACGGCTGCCATCCAGATGGCCAGGTTGGTGGTGAGTGTGAACATGAGACCACACCTGTTTGGGGGGTGGGGAAGAGGCCAGTGACTCTTTGGCTGATCTTGGGTCCCTGGTGAGGTGGAGGATTAGGGACCTATACTAAGACATGGTGTTGAGAAGTGAGAAAGCAGCCAGGCCCTTTGTGAACAGGGAAGCTGAATTTGGAAGGGACACTTATCTTGGCCAGGATGCCACCCAAGAGAGGGCTGGGGGGTGTCCAGGGGCTCAGGCCACCACTGCTCCCTCCCCTAGGGGAAAGGGCACAGCACTGGGTAGTAGAAGTCAAGCTAACAAAGCAAGAGGGCCTTGGCTGAAACTCCACCCGGGGAGCAGAAAGAGGACCCACGCCCCAGGTTGGAAACCCTCATCTCTCACGCAAGGTAAGTGCTGGCATGGTGGGCACAGGTGTTGAGCTGCGGTTCTCACCGGGTCAGATCCAGGTGGACGTGAATACAGTCTTTAGCGGAGACCCAGAGAAAGTAAGTCTGTATTGAGAGAGAGTGGTGAGGGTTACTTACTCCACAGATGGGCAAAACTCCAGAGTGCCCGTGTCCACGCCCAGTACTATGTTCTCTCTGGCCCAAGAGCCCTATACTAAGTTACCAAGTTCATTTTAGCTTTACAAAATGAGACAGGGACCATTGTCTCTTTCTATCCTCTGGTATAGTTTATATAACAAAGTGGTTCTCTGTTCCTTAAATGTTTGCAAAGTGTCACCTGTAAAACTCTGGTCTTGGTGGGGTCTTTTTGGGGGGTGGGATAGGGTCAAGTACATATTTGACTACTTAGTTATTTCTTTCTGGGACCAAGGCCCATCGCAGGCTAGGTCTTGCTCAGGGTAGAAAGAGTCTCTGATGACTTCTCACCTCCCTTTGGCAACATCTCCTGCCAAGCCTCTTCCTTTGTCGCCCTGCAAGCCCTTGAATCTCATCTGGCTGCCAGTGAATCCCTGCTATGGTATTTGTTGATGTCTGGGTATTTATATTTTCATTTTATGTGAGTATTCTTCAAACCCATAAAATGTAAAAGATTAAAACTATATAAATGCCAAAGCCATACATGTGTCGAGTTGTGGAAAAGTGGGTAGCTGGGGTGATGTTTCAGGGGAGGGCATTATCCATGTGGTCATTGTATTCATGATAGACGGCTGGGGTCTGTTCTAGTCCTGTGTAAGACCAGTCCCATCTCAGCTCAACCAGAGATCAATGGAAGTGTTGTTTATGCAACAAGAAAAACAAACTTGTGTGACAGATCCAAGTGACAGGATACCCTACTTCTTGAACAAATACAGAACACAGAGGCCAAGGCCAACACAGACACAGCCATGCCTACAGCAGGACCCTGGGCTGACAGTGATGCCCTCTACGGGCACCCAAGGACGGCAGCCAGATTCTAGGAGACAGGGCTGGCTGTCACAACTCACACCTCCTAGGTGTTAACTACTGGCACTGCTTAGGTTGAAATAAAATCGCAGAGCTCTAAGTAGGAGCTCGCATTTGAATATTACTTCATTAGGAAGCGCTTCCCCATTTATGGACTCACATGACTCTCACTTTAATCCTACCCCCAGTTGACCTAACTGCTCAGGGTGGAAGGCGCTGTAGAGCTCAGGTTTCCTGACCCTCTGCCAAGTGTTGGCTCCTTTCCACCATGCAGGGACACTCCTTCCACCCACCTGGATGATGACAAAGATAGCCTGGATGAGGGGGTGCAGGATCTTGATGGCTGACTGGCACCCAAAGAAACTGGAGTAGTAGCCGGTCTTGAAGACATCCATGACAAGAGTGCAGATCCCAAACAGCACCAGCCCACCTGGGAACCAGGCGAGTGGTGGTGGATCAGACAGGCAGGACGGAAGGCCTGTAGAGCTGAGCATGGGCCCTGAGGATGGGGCTGGAGGGGCGCGTGGGTGGGTGGTTGCATGGCTGGCTGGGTGAACAGGGGGGCGGGAGGATGGATGGACAGGTGGAGTGCATGACTGAATGCCTGGATGGATGGATGTCCTGCTGAGCTGCCCTGTCTTTGGGCTGCAAAGATAAGGGCCCTGGCTGGGCTCTCTCAGCAGCTGCTGGTTCCTGCTCTCTCTCAAAGGCTCTCCCATGACCAGCCTTCTCCAATCCAAGGCAATGGAGTCCCCCTCCCGTCCCTGTACTGACCCCTCCTCCAAGACCCTCTCCCTCAGCTGTGGCCCACCTCACCTTCAGCCACATCTAGCCCTCCCGAGGGAACTTCTCACCCCTCAACGTGGACAGATGTGCACTCTGCGTTTCTCCAAGAGCCCCAGCCTGCCGCTCCCCGCCGCGCCCACCCCACCTCTGCCCCCACCTCCCCTGGCACCTCGGAGCCAGATGGGGCCAGCGTGGACGTCCCGGTAGGGCACGGCGTCCGGGCAGCGGGCCGTGCGCAAGAGGTAGAAGAGGATCCAGAGCGTGGCCAGCATCATCATCGCGGTGAGCAGCGCGAACACGTCGGTGTCATACACCGCCACCTTGTTGAAGGCTCCGCCGCTGATGAGCGTGCAGGCGAAGAGCAGCACGTTCATGGCCAGGAGCACCGACAGCAGGCGGCCGCCCTTCTTCCACACCTCGCTGGGCTCCGCCCGGGGGACCGGCGGGCTCTCCTTGGGGCCCGAGGCCAGCTCCTCGGACATGGCGGGAGCGGCTGGAGGAGGCTGGAGGGGTCACTGTGGGGAACAAGCGGACAAGACCCCAGGTCAGCCTCGACGGCTCTCTTCACCCCCATCTTATGCCTGGCTTTGGGGACCAGAGAGCTCCTCGCCTGGAGAGTGGCACTGCGGGTGCTGGAGGAAGTGCTGGAAAGGGGAAGAGAAAGACCAGAGCCCGCCTCTCCCCTGCTCCATGGGAAGGAAAGGAGAAGCGGGGGCACTCCCCAAATCCCACTGCCGTCTGGCCCAGGGCACCCACCTGGCTGGGCCGGGAGGCCACGCTGAGCTGGGGGTCAGGGGGCAGCGAGCGTCTGTTCTCTTCCACGCCGGGCTGGACGGGCGCTTTATACCCAGGAGGGCAGGGTGATTTACAGCCGCAGCAGCTGGGCTCCATAAACCTCTCAGTCCCATTCACATGATCCATCTTTTCTCCTAGCTGAAATTTAGGGAAGAGCGCTGGAGCCAGACAAGGTTAGATTTATATCTACCTGTTAAGAGGCCCAGCCAGACTGGGCGCGGCCCGGCACTGCGGCACCGAGGGCAGCCCCCCACCCACCCCGGTGCCCACTGCCGCGCAGTGTTCCGGGCCGCCCGAGCCCTGAGAGCTGACGCCCAAAAGACGTCCCAGGACCCGCAGGCCCCCGACGGCCTTCCAGCCCTGGCGAGCCCTACACCTTTGTGCTCCTCTGTCGTTGCCCCGAGATCGAGACCCTCAGACCCCTTTTCCCCGACGGCTCTCTCCGTGACCGACGTTCCCTCTTCCTCTATCCCTCCCGGGTCCCCTGCTCCTCCCGGCGCTGCGAAGTCTAGGGCGCGAGTACCAAGTTCCCACGCGGCGCGCAGTCCGCGCCCAGTCCTCTAGCGCCCCCTGCTGGAGCGCGGCTGGCCGATAGTGCGAGAGGGGGTGGCGCCTGGGACTGCCGCGTGCGACTCGCAGACTGTCTTGGTCCTCATGTCCCCTTTTAGGCCCACTGTCCTGAGGTTCAGGACTACCCCTCTACCCCGCCCTCAGACACCCCTTCCCAGCCCTTGGCCCATTCTTTTGACGGTTGGAGAAATCGAGAGCCACGGCGCCAGGGCTCTAGTGACGAGGGACCCCAAACTCTCCCCAGTCTGGGGCTCTCGGGGTGGGGCGCAGTGGTGGGCACTTGGCGTGAGGGCAGGGCCTCGCGTGGGTCACCGCTGTGCGCTGAGGGGCAGGGTGTTTAGGACCCAGGGGAAGCCCGGGGCGGCTCCCTGGGCAGCGGGAGATCTCCACCCCCCACCCCCGCCGTCCGCGAGGGCTCAGATGTCCCGCTAGCCACGGCTCTGGCGCTCCAGGCCCTCCGTCTGCGGCAGCGGGGGCTGGCGGCCCCGGCCCCTGCTCGGCCCCTTCCCCCAACCTCATGCCTCAGCACTAACCCCTCCGCCCTCCCCTGCGGGGGGCATTTCCCCGTGCCTCCTGCCCGCCCCATCCAACTCGGGCGCCATGAACGACCAGTACCACCGCGCGGCCCGGGATGGCTACCTGGAGCTCCTCAAGGAGGCCACCCGGAAGGAGCTGAATGCCCCCGACGAGGATGGCATGACCCCCACACTCTGGGCTGCCTACCATGGCAACCTGGAGTCGCTGCGCCTCATCGTGAGCCGCGGGTGAGTATCCCTCCACCCAGCCCCACAGGGGAGAGGGATGAGCCTTCCAGGCTGCTCTAGCCCCCTGAGACACCCCCAGACTTCATGACATCTTTACCCCTCCTCTGAGCTCCTTCCTTCCCCTATGGACAGACCCTAAGGTAGAACCTTGGAGTCTGGCATTTGTGGGGGAGACACACGTGGAGGGGAACACAAGCCGAGGCATGTGACTCTTGTGACCTGGATGTGGGGCTAGGAGGGGAGAGACTGGGATTTTGGGGGGAGGTCATGATGTGGGGGAAGTTGCTGGAGGGAGAAGAAGGTGGGTGAGATCTCCTGGGTGGGGGCCACCTGGAAGCAAGAATGGGGGTGTAGTGAGAACCAGAGAGAAGGCTGGGAAGGCTTAGAGCGGCAGCAGTGGGGGCTGAGAAAGGAAGGCTCCGCACTGCCCCCTCCCCAAGCTGCCATCCAGGGGCTCTCCTGGCCAGCACCCACACCTCCCGGCAGGCTAGGTCTCACAGAGCTCTCTCCCTCACCCTGCTCATTCCTGGGATTTATGGGCCCTGTCCACAGTACCAAATGTCACTGGTTCAGCCAGCCACCCCATTAACTCTGTTTGCACTTCCCCACCATTGCAGGGCACAGCTAAGCAATGGAGAGGCTGTGATGTGCTGGCCCTTGCAGGGGCTTCTCTCCCTTCCCCCTCCCCTCAGAGTTGGCCTGGAGAGAGGGGGTGGGCAGGGTATCAAGGCCAGGAAAGAGGTTGGGAGGTAACAGCTGAAGAATTCCATCCAGGACTGCTGAAGTGGGTCCCCCAGGGCTAAGTCACAATCCTGTGAACAACTTCTCCACCCCCAACAGTTTTATAAAGAGAAGTCAAGTTGGTCTGGATACCAGGGTGGTCTGGACAAGACAAGGCGTGGCAGGGATGCCCCTGGAGGGTTAGTATGAACATCTCAGGTCCTGGGAGAGAGGTGCCAGTGCTGCCCTGTGGCCTAAGCACGTGGTGGGTGAGGGAACCCCTCTCTCCCTCTCTGCCTCTCTCTGCCGGGCTGCTCCCTGGGTCCAGCAGCAGTGGGAGCAGCTCCAAGACTAGGCAGTTGAGCCATACTCCTAGAGACCCAGACTCACTGGCCCCTCCCCACCCCAGGAGGGCACAGTGATTGGTCCTCTATTCCTCCTTCAGAGAGACTCATAGGAGGAGGGGAAGAGGGTTCCCCCTTGGTACACCAACCCCCCAACTCCTACAGAGGCTAGGATTGGTGTTCATGGTGGGTGGGCCAGATGCAGGGCAGCCCTTCCCCACATTGTCCAGCAAGACTTGGCGACCAGCAGGGGAAGCTGAGCAGGGACTGTGTGGGGAGCTGTGGAGACAAGGGAGTGATTCTTCCTCCAGCCCTGGGGTTGGCCTCATGGCCTCATTAGCAGTATGGGGCAGGGGTGCTGTCTGTGCTGGCCTCCTTCTGGAGGAGCCAGCAGGAGCCTGCCCCGTGTTGGGGGAGGGACAGTCTGGTATGGAGGATGCTCAAGGGGGTGATCAGGGTCCCTGGACAGGCCCAAGTCAGCCAGCCTCCAGAAGATGGGGAGGCCCAGAGACTGGAGGTGCGCTGGGAGGGCGCAGGCAGCCAATGTCTCTCCTCCTCCCTGCAGTCCTGGCTGCCCCCACACTCCCCTCCTGGCCCAGGCCAAGGCCCGACACCTGCGCTCACACTCGGGCTTGCCAGGCCTGGCCTCGCTCCCTGTAGACATGGCAGTGCCCGCCCACACACAAGCACACAACTCACACACACTCACGCAGGGCTCAAGCCCAGCACACCACCCTCTTGTCCTCTTATACAGTCACTCTGAAATACGCAGCCACACTCACCACCACGCCTGCCTAGAGACCCAGACTTGCCCTGGCCCACCACCTCTCTGGGCCAGCTCCCCGCTGGGCGCCATGAATAATTCACTCCTTTCTCTCTGGGCATCAAATATTTATCCCCTGAGATTCCCAGCCCTCCGTTATCTTGGGGAAGGCCCCGCCCTGGCCCCGCCTTCCCTGTCGCCCCACCCCCTGCCTGCCCGTGGCCATTTTCCCCCAGGGCTCCCTCCAGGCCCGTTTGGTGGCTCAGGCCTGCAGGTCCCCCGGAGTCTGGGCGGTCTCAGGCCTCTGGGCCTGCTGTGCCTGTGGGGAGCCCCTCCGCGCCCCACCTCCTCCACCTCGGCCCCGCCCATTCTCCCTGCAGGGGTGACCCAGACAAGTGTGACATCTGGGGCAACACGCCCCTGCACCTGGCAGCTTCCAATGGCCACCTACACTGCCTGTCCTTCCTGGTGTCCTTTGGAGCCAACATCTGGTGCCTGGACAATGACTACCACACGCCGCTGGACATGGCCGCCATGAAGGGCCACATGGAGTGCGTGCGCTACCTGGACTCCATCGCGGCCAAGCAGAGCAGCCTCAACCCCAAGCTGGTGGGCAAGCTGAAGGACAAGGCCTTCCGCGAGGCGGAGCGGCGCATCCGCGAGTGCGCCAAGCTGCAGCGCAAGCACCACGAGCGCATGGAGCGGCGCTACCGGCGGGAGCTGGCCGAGCGCTCCGACACGCTCAGCTTCTCCAGCCTCACGTCCAGCACCCTGAGCCGCCGGCTGCAGCACCTGGCGCTCGGCAGCCACCTGCCCTACTCGCAGGCCACGCTGCACGGCACCGCCAGGGGCAAGACCAAGATCCAGAAGAAGCTGGAGCGGCGCAAGCAGGGCGGCGAGGGCACCTTCAAGGTCTCGGAGGACGGCCGCAAGAGCGTGCGCTCGCTCTCGGGCCTGCAGCTGGGCAGCGACGTGATGTTCGTGCGCCAAGGCCCCTACGCCAACCCCAAGGAGTGGGGCCGTGCCCCGCTCCGGGACATGTTCCTCTCGGACGAGGACAGCGTCTCCCGTGCCACGCTGGCGGCCGAGCCCGCCCACTCGGAGGTCAGCACCGACTCAGGCCACGACTCCCTGTTTACCCGCCCCGGCCTGGGCACCATGGTGTTCCGCAGGAACTACTTGAGCAGCGGGCTGCATGGGCTGGGCCGCGAGGACGGGGGGCTGGACGGGGCGGGCACGCCGCGGGGTCGGCTGCAGAGCTCCCCCAGCCTGGACGACGACAGCCTGGGCAGTGCCAACAGCCTGCAGGACCGCAGCTGCGGGGAGGAGCTGCCCTGGGACGAGCTGGACTTGGGCTTGGACGAGGACCTGGAGCCCGAGACCAGCCCGCTGGAGACCTTCCTGGCCT
The DNA here is from genome assembly GCA_963574435.1 of Cheirogaleus major. Lineage (NCBI taxonomy): Eukaryota > Metazoa > Chordata > Mammalia > Primates > Cheirogaleidae > Cheirogaleus > Cheirogaleus major. Next base: position 12,945 of record CAUYPO010064426.1, on the reverse strand, counting down.
CCCTGCACATGGAGGACTTTGCCGCCCTCCTGCGGCAGGAGAAGATCGACCTCGAGGCGCTGATGCTGTGCTCTGACCTCGACCTCCGCAGCATCAGCGTCCCCCTGGGGCCGCGCAAGAAGATCTTGGGGGCCGTGCGGCGGCGGAGGCAGGCGCTGGAGCGTCCGCCTGCCCTGGAGGACACAGAGTTGTGAGTGCCCAGCCTGGGTGGGGGCACGGGGGTGGGGGTTGGAAGGCCACTGGGGAAGGGAGATCTGCCTGTTCAGGAGTGGGAGGGGGATAATACCGTGTTTCCTAAAATCTAAGCCACCATCAATTACAAGAGGTCCCACTATTTTATTTACCACCAGCTCAGAAAAAGAACTGCCAATTTAATGGCCACTTGAGACATTCTTATCACAGCTCAGGTAAAATGCACCTCGAATGTGGAAATGTAGAAAAATGGGCGACTTAGTGTCGAGATGCAGTAGCCCCCGTGATTACAGCTGGGATGTTTCTGAGTGCTCCCACTTCCCAGGTACTGGGCTGTGCCCTTGAACATGTCCTCTTGCTTAATCCCCCTGAACTCCCCTGTGCGGTGGACTGTTTCATCCCCGTTTTACAGCAGATGCACAAGTGTGGGTTCAGAGGGTTAGAATAGCGCACCCCAAGGCCCTGCTGCTGCTCTGTGTGGAGCTGGGCTTGATCCCTGCTCTGTGTGGCTCTGGAGCCTGGGGACAAGGTGACTCTCATGGCATGGAAGGTGTGGTGGGTCCTCTTAATTCTCCAAGCCCTTAGATATTTTACCTGCCAGAACCCTGCAGGAACATGAGCAAATGCCCCCAGCAGGGCTGATAGCGCCTTGGAGGCACAGTTGTCTTGTTCAAGCAGCCATCACAGTTGCCCAAGGCTGCCACCATGCTGGTGCTGTTGGTGGGTCCCTGCCCTGGCCCCTCCCCCCTGGCATTCCTAGAGCCCAGCAAAAACTGCCCCCCTTAGGTATCTATGGCCTTTACCTTGAATGGCTGGGGCAGGGATGGGTGTGGGGAGGCAGTCCGGTTTAGAGTTTGGGAAATTGGAGGTCACCTTTAGGCTCGTGTCCCCCATCCCTGACCATCAGCTTGCCCGGAGAGTGGGGAGGCCAGGTCAACTAAATGGCTGGTCCTGGTTGGAATGACGGCTCCAAAGGCCCTCATCTGAGGTCTGTTTCTTTTTATCTCTTCCTCCACAGATAACCAGGGGCTCCTCTCCCCAGACCAAAATGAATTGCAAGTTGCCACAACTCACAACGGTGGGGCCATGAGGTCCTCACAGCCGCCAGCCCTACAGCTCCCTTCCCCAAGAGCAAGAACCACGCGGGTCATCTCCTTTGAAAGCCTGTCCATACCCTGAAGCAGAGGGTGTGGCCTGGAGGCACCCAGAGGGGCAAGAGAATGTCCCAGAGCACCATTTCTGAGGGGTCCCGAAGGCCCTGAACCACCCCTATCTGAGCAGCCGTAAAGGACATGTGGCTTTGTGGAAGGCCAGCCTCAGAGGGAGGGTAGGGCACCAGAGCTGGATGGGAGTGGGGGGTGGGCAGGGGGCATGGCCTGTCGCAGGTGCCACTGTCTCTCCCCGCCTCCTCCAAGGTGCCGTTCTGTCTGTGCGCAGGCTGGAGACTTGCTCACTTCCTACATTTGTGTGACGGGAAGAGTTTGGGCTGCCTCCCCTCCCCCATGCACCCCAGAGGGGAGGTTCCCCAGCCAGACTCTTCAGCCAAATGCCCTTTCAGTCCCCACCCCTGAGCACGGCCGGCCCTCTCCTTCACCCACTGCCATGGCCCGGTGCTGGACAGCCAGGCTGGGTGGGTGGAGGTGACTGGCGCTCTTCCCAGCTCACCCTGGGGTAGAGTCCAGCCGGTCCTCTTCCAGCCTCCCCCTCCTTCGTTGTGCAGCCTGGCCCCCGCAGGGACCCCGTTGGGCCAGGGCGCTAGATGCAAGGTGCTAGAGCAACAGGCCACAGTATTATAGCCCCAGGCTGGCGGGCACGCGCCGGCCTAGAGAAAGGCATCTGCCAACTGCCTCAGAGTCCCCCAGGCCCAAGACAGGCACGGCTGGGTGTTGGGCCTAGTGTGAGCAAGTCCTGTGATGTGACACTGGAGGATGTAGATAATCTAAACTGCTGATTGTCCTCAGGCCCCCAGGGCTGCGTGTGTGTGTGTGTGTGTGCACGTGTGCACGCGCTGAGGGGTGGTTGGTGGTGTTTCCTCGAGGTCTGGAAGGGACTGGGCTGCCTCATTATTCTTCATGGATCGTGGGTGAGTAGGAGCTCACCTGTGTCCCAGCTCTGTGCTGGGGTAAGAGCAGGGGAAAGGCCAGCCCAGAGGGTACCTGTGTCCTCAGAGCTTTCCAGCCAGACTGACGTCACATGTGTGGGAGAGCCCCTCAGGAGCCCACACACGCGTGTGCACATGCAAGCCCACACAGATTACCCTTCCTCCTCTGTCAGCAGTGGACCCTCCGTCCCTGACCTTGGCTGGGGAAGCAGCCCCTGCTGGGAGCAAGGCCAGGGCCCCAGCTCCTCCCTGGGCGCCCTTGACTGGGCCAGGGGAGAGAGACCCCAAAGGCCTCTCTCTGGTCTGTCTGTGGGGGGCCCCGTCCACACACATGCCCAGAGCTGGGGGCGTGAAGGAGGTGGTTCCTGTCCCACTGCAGAACACTGAGGGCTTGGCTGCCTGCCACTGCCACCCAGAGCCCACCCCAGCCTCTCCCTGTTCTCTGGGCCTGAGCCCTGGGGCCACCCCAAGTGCCGACTCTTCTTTCCTGGAGCCCCAGGTGCCACCTTTCTCTCCCGTTCCTGGTCCATTTACTGCCTCAGCCTGTCCCGGGTCTCCCGGTGCTGGGATGGGATGGGCTCTGGGGTCCCCCACTGTACTACGAACCCCTCCCTCAAGCTCATTGTCACTTTTGTAGAGAATGTTCTCCATCGTTGTCATGCCTGAGTCTTGTTCTTTAATCCTTTGGGGGCGGGGTGAAGAGAAGAGGGTGAGGAGAGGGAGGTCTTCTCTGTGCCTGTGACGGCCGGGTCCTGTTCCCCGGAGGGGTCCTTGAGGCCCTACCTCGAGCACCTTTGCAGGGTGTCTGCAGGGATCACTTCCTGCATCCCTGGCCCTTGCCCTGCTCTGCTAGCTCGGTCCAGAATTAGGAGCCGTGGAGACGCAAGGTTAGGAAGAACAGGGGCAGGAGAGGCCCCGCAGCTGAGCCAGGTGGATGGTCCAGGCTCCAGCCCTGTCTCCAGAGCCTGCAGCTGCTGAGGGCAGGGTGATGCTTTCTCTCTTCCCACCAGGGCCTGCCTGGGCTTTTCCAGGGATGGGCAGAAGCTGTACCCCTGGAAGCTGCCACCTGTCACCCAGGCTCTGGGCCTTTCACCCTGGGGAAGCCTCCAGAGAGGCTTCCACTTGCCTGACCACTGCAGACAGGTCTTGGGCAGCCTGATTTAGAGCCCTCCTTCCTCCCAGGGCTGAGTCTCCTTACGCTGGTAGACAGTGGCCTGTTTTCTTAGTTGAGCGTGGGCAAGGGCCCCGGAGTCACCTTTCTCCGCTCCCTAAGGATGCTGGGCCAATTGCTTCTGCCAAGGGGAGTTCAAGACAGTCCCCTCCCCACAACATCAATCACAGAGGTCCACAGGATGTCAATGCAGGACGGTTGCCTAGCAACCATCCAGAGGTTCTGGGCCATCTCCTTCCACTTTACAGATGGAGAAACTGAGATCCATGGGGGAGGGGGGGAAGCCCAGAACGCTGCCACACTTTCCTCACACCCAGCCTGCCAAGGGGGCCAGCGAGACGCGACCCCACCCGCCATGCCCCACCCCGTGCGCGTCCTCCTGCGACCCCTGCTGGCCATCCTGGACGCTGCGCCTACCTCAGGAAGGACCCGCTGGTCCTCGCTGCGACGGTCCGGCGGAGGACATGGGGAGAGGAGGACTCGCGGTGAGGGGACAGCGGCTGGGAGCTTCAGCGTCCAGGCAGACACTAATCAGGAGCAGCAGGACGGGGGTCCCTCAGGCCAGCGTGGCTTGAGGGTGGAAGCCCGGGGGCCCGGGAGCAGGGGCGGCTCCAGGGAGCCTGAGGGCTGTTGAACACAAGCAAAGGGAAGGGTCTTACACGACAGGGACTCGGCTTTCTTGATTCAATCCCCTAGTGATTTAGATCAAGGCTAGGGAAATTCTATTTTTGTGTATTTTTTTTGCCTTTTTTACTTTTTTTTTTTTTTAGATTTAGAGACGGGGTCTCACTGCACTCAAGCTGTGGTGAGACTGGTGTCGAACCCCTGAAGCAGCAGCTATCCGCCTGCCTCTGCCTCCCAGAAAGCTAGGACGACAGGCGTGAGCCACCACGCCAAGGCTAGGGAAATTCTAAACGTTTAGAGTAGTCGATGGTTCTTAACCCTTTGGGATTCGAGTCTGGTGAAAGTAGGGGCACTTTTCCTGGAACAGTCCCGGTAGGCAGTTTTGCTCACGATTCCGGGCAGCTCTTGCAGCTGGAGAGCCCGGAGAGGTCCAGGCACTCGGTGGGTTAAGCAGCTCTGGTTAGACGGCTGTGAGATGAACACATCATAAGGGAGACTACCCAGGCTTGGGTAGGGGATCGGGTAGGGGTGGTGGAGTGAATCAGACAGGAAGCCCTCCATGTATGCGGCCCAGCCCTCTCGCTTCACAGATGAGGCAACTGAGGCCCAGAGGGGAAGGCGCTGGCGCAAGGTCACAGAGCAGCCAAGTGGGCAATGCAGCACCGGGTCTCCTGGTGCCTTCCATGCAACCCACAGCCTCTTGTCCCCATGTGACTGTCCCAGATGGCATGGCACCCCTGTGCCCCCATGCATGCTGTGTCACCTTCTCTAAGATAAGCCCAGGCTGTATGGAAGGTGGCAGGACTCAGTGGATGGCCAGGTCTGGGCAGCAAAGCTGGCTCTGCCCCTCTTCAGCTGTGTGGCCTTGGGTTGAGTTCCCCAAGCTCTTTCCATATGCAAAATAGGTATTATAGTAATAGTGTTACCCCCACAGGTTATTAGGAGGCTGAGATGAGAATGCATAAAGAGCACTTAGCACACTACCTGGTATTAGTACACATCAGTTAATAAAGGTCATGGTTATTGTTGGTTTGAGACTGGCCCATGGGATGCTCCTTGCCTTTGTGGTTGGCCCAGCCGCCCAGTAGGTGGGTCCTAGGCAGTCCCAGGGAGCAGTGCTGCTCCTCTGACCCCCTGTGAGAATGTGCCCCTCCCCCAACACCACTCTGGCTCTGGGAGAGGTCACTGAAGGCATCCTCATCTGACCCGAAGGGCTGTTGACAATCCAGCCAGTGGCTGAGGAATGGTCAGCCAGCTGGGCTGGGCCCCACCCAGTGGGAGGAGCCTAGGCCCAGAGCTGTTCCTGGGGTGCCCAGGGAGCTGGGCGTCTTTTCTGGAGGGGGATTCACTCCCATTATTCCACTGTCTGAACTTGAGAGGTTACCAGAAGCTTTCCTCTGCACCTGTGAGGCAGGCAGGGAGGGTTACTTTTAGTCCCACTTCATAGATGAAGAGATTGAGTATCAGAAAGGTTATGGGATGTTCTCTTAAGGAAAATTCAGTCTCCCTGACCTGGATCTCTTAGGTCACCCCCATTGCCAAGGCTAAGCTTTCAAGTTTTTACTGTCAGTTGTTGAGAGCTTATATAGAGTGTCAGGTGCTTATGGCAAATCCTTTATTTAACCCCTGCAATAAAACCACAACCCTATAAAGCAAGTACTACATTATCATTGTTATCCCCATTTTACAGGTGGGAAAACAGAGGCTCAGAGCAGTGTATGACTTGCCCAAGGTCACAGAACCATCAGGCCCCAAAGCGAGATTTCCCTGATGCTGTAACCTGCTTGCCTGACCAAGGTTCTGAATTGGGCCCCACGCACGTGTACCTCAGGGGGATGTCTTTGATCTTGGGGCCTCTTGACCTGGGCATGCCTGGCTCCTAGGCAGGCGCCACACTGCAGCTTAAGCAGTCCAAGCCCATGGTCTGACCCACATCACCCACCTGCCCTGGGGGCTGGACTGAGAGAGTAGGACAGGCTGTGGGGCCACAGGCAGGAGACAGGGCGGCTGTTTGGGAGAGCCTGCCAACATGGGGGAGGAAGCTGGAAGACGCCCTGCATCCCACCCAGGGATTCTGCCTGTCCCCCTCTCGATTTCTGTCTTTTCTCTCTTTGTCCCATGTCTTCCGATAACATGGGGTCCCCTGTCCCCCCTCCCCCACCCCTTCCTGTCAGCCCACCTTTCCAGGCCTCAGTCTCTCCTGGCATCTTTCTCTCAATCTCTGCCTTCCGCTTGCTCAGGCTCCCTGTCCTCTCCCATCTCTGTCCCCATCTCTGTCCCTGTAGCCCAGCCTCTCCTTCAGGGCTTCCTCCTTTCCTCACCCCGCCTCCCACACCTCTGCAGCCTCTGGGACTTCTCCAGGAAACCTGGTGTGAAAACCACCGAAGCAACGCCAGGGCTACCCGGGAAACAGGCTCTGCATTTCTGGGTTCAGATCCCGGAGCTGCTGCTGCATGGCAGTAACCTTGGTTGAGTCATGTAACTTAACTTCCACAAAATGGACCCATAGTTACTTTCCTGGTGGGGTTATTGTGAAACTTAGCTACCACACATGTGACTTGCCTGGCACACAGCAGGTGCACAGTATAGGCCCAAGCCTGGTCTTGCCTCCTGTAAGAACTGCACTTACTGTGGCCAAGACCCTTCAGTCTTACTCACTTGGTCCCCAGCACAACTCCAGGGTGGAGGCACTATTATGTCTGCTTTTTATATGAGGAAACCGAGGCACAGAGCTGTTTGTAAAAGATGCCCAAGCTCACACCGTTGGGAGGCGGTAGAGCTAGAACTCAAACTCAGACAGGCTGGTTCCCAGCTGTGCTATGTGTCATCATGATAGCGAGCATTTATTGGGCACCTGCTGTATGCCAGCACTTTACATGTGTGATTTCAGTTAATTCTCATGACAGCATCATCTAATAATAACAGGGAGTTATTAAACCCATTTGACAGAGGAGAAAACTGAGGCTCCAGAACATGAAGTCATTGCTTGGGTCACACAGCCAGTAAGAGCACAAACAGCCTGACTCCTTGTCTACTGACGCTCCAGAGCTGCGCCCTGGTCCGGCTGCCTCTCCTCACCCCACTTCCTCTGAGAAGCCCAAGGGCAGTGAGCCCTCCCCAAGTTTTATTGCAGAATGACTGAGCCTCATGGGGTTTGGAGCCCAAGGTGGGGAAACTTCTGGCAAGTTCATTCTGAGCCACAGAAGTCTGGCCTTTAGAGAAAGGCCCCAGGGGCAGGCCAGTGTGGTGAGCCCCGAGTCGCCTCAGTTCCAGCCTCCCTCACCCTGGCTTCTTTATTCTCTGGCTCTGCACCAGCGAGCATTCTAGGCTTGCCTCTCCTGCTTCGGAAATGCACACACGGGGGCAGTGGCTCCACTGGACCCCAAACAATAGCCGGTGGGTGCCCTGGCAGGCCAGGGCGGGGGGCTCAGGGAGGAGAGGGGCTGGGATTCTAGCCCCTGCCCCCACACTCACTGCCTCCTGGTGTTCTCCCACAGGGTCAACCCATCCCAATGGTATTCTTTCTTTTTTTTTTTTTTTTCTGAGACAAGCTAGAGTGCCGTGGCGTCAGCCTAGCTCACAGCAACCTCAAACTCCTGGGCTCAAGCGATCCTTCTGCCTCAGCCTCCTGAGTAGCTGGGACTACAAGCATGCCACCATGCCTGGCTCATTTTTTCTATATATTTTTAGTTGGCCAATGAATTTATTTCTATTTTTAGTAGAGATGGGGTCTCGCTCTTGCTCAGGCTGGTCTCAAACTCCTGACCTCGAGCGATCCACCCGCCTCGGCCTCCCAGAGTGCTAGGATTACAAGCGTGAGCCACCGCGCTCGGCCGGTATTGTTTCTTTGAGCCTCACAACAGCTGTCTGAAGTGGACAAGGGCCGAAGGCATTACTTGTTATTGACTAGCCTTATTTTATAGATGTGGCAACTGAGGTTCAGTGGAGGGGGTGGCAAATGACCAGCTAGGAAGTGCATACGCCATTCACATTGCTGCACGCTGCTGGATGCCTTCTCAGATCATGTGTCTAGCACCTTCTACATACCAGTACAGCAAACCCACAAGAATGGTCTCAATGACCTGCCTCTCAGATAAGGAAACTGGACTCAGGCAGGCTAGGTCATTTTTCCAGACTTCTGAGTGCAGAAGTGCCTGGGCTGTGGGATTTGAACCCCAAACTCTGGCTCTTTCCATGGCAGCCCGGCCTCCCTCCACCCCATCCACTGAGCCACCTCCCCAGGGTCTCCCCCGGTGGGGGGCGCTGCCAGGAACAGGCCAGGAGCAGGGCTCCACGGGCAGGACTTGGGGAGGTGGGATGGAGGCAGGTGGGACCCTCTGCCTTCTCCTCCTGGGATCCTGAGTGCCTCGATCCTGTTCAGCACCTGGGTACACCACTGGCTGCCCCGTGCTCATGTGTGCACGCGTGTGTCTGTGCAGCCTCCGTGTGTGTGTGTGTGTGTGTGTGAGTGTGTGAGTGTGTGAGTGTGTGATGTGGGTGAGGACACGGTCCGGAGCTTTCCTGGAAGATCGTGTTTACGTGCGAGCCTAGTGTGTGTCTCTGGTTCAGCGTGCTTTGCTTTGCTTCAGTGCCTCCAAGGTTCCCCGGAGAGGGGTGTGTGCGTGTCTGAGTGGGTGCCTGCCCACAGAGGGCTTCGTGGCCTTGTCTGGAGTCTATTTTTAGACTCGTCTTCCCTATGATCTATTTTTAGGGCCCCAGTTCCTTCAGATTAGAAGGTTGAAGCTCTGGAACACCCCACTTCCCCTCATCCCACCCCTTACCCTGAAGCAGGGGTTTGCAGAGAGAAGTTCCCTTGCCCTCTCTCTGGGTGGCTGGCTTGTTGGGGGCGTCCCAGCCCTGGGGGAGGGCGGGGTTGTCCAGGGGGAGAAGGGCCAATGGAATGGGCAGAGACAATTCTACCTCGTGGCGCACCCCGGGCGGGGGTGTCAGTTTGGACGCACAGCGCTGCTGCTTGCTGGGAAGGCCATTCACCCTTCCCAGCCGCGGTGCTTCCATGTGTAAGTGGGGATCGCTGTACCCCCTCGTAGGCCTCAGCACCCAGCACGCGGAGGACCAGCCAGGGACCTGGTGGACAGGAATCTGGGGATGAGGGGCACCCAGCGGGCATTGGCCAGGCCTGGGCAGCTCTGAGCCAGTGGCAGAGAGAACTGGTGGGTTGTCCCCCAATGCCCCTTTCTGTGTCCGCCACACCTTTTGCACAGCCTGCTCAGCATTGCAGAGTGGAACTGGGTGGGTCTATCACACCCCTGAACCACCAGCCCTCGAGGGAAGACACGGGCAAGGAGAGGGGAACAGAGAGAGTGGGTAGGAGCATGTCAGGCCCCTCTCTTGCTGGAATGAAACCATCTGTTGTTTAAATCACATCAGCGATTCAGTGTAACAATAATGTTATAACTACATTAGCACAGGGAAGGGCATGAATGACATCGATATTTGCCATGAGCATGTGCCCTGCAGTGGCCCACTGACATCCACAGTACAGAAATGATCCCATTGCTCTCTCCAACAATCCAGCGGGGTAGGTAGCATCACCCCCATCCACGCCAAAGCACCCTCGCAGAAAACTGAGGCTCAGGGAGGTTAAACGACTTACCTAAGTCACAAGGCAAGGACTAGACCTGGCTGTGTCTGAGCGCAGGCTCTAGACGCTGTTCCTGGGCTGCTCCACACTGAGCTGCCTCCACCCTGTGCAAGAATCGCGGCCCTCACTCCCTCCCAGCCCGGGCACAGGCCCCACCAGGCCCTTTAAGCTAATCCACACCCCAGACTCACACACTCATGACTGAGTGCGACCCGACGACGGGTGGCCTTGAAGAACCTCACCAGCAGGGATTCTGCACTGCTAACAGGTCCAGCCCTGGGGGTTCAAGGGCCTAATGTGTTGTGTAGCTCAGAGAGTAACCTTGGGCCTCAGTTTCCTTTCCTGCAAGGTGGGAGAGGCCGACAGCCCTTGGAGCTTCAGCAGAGGCCACACCAGCTCAACACTAGCCCCCTCCGTCCCTCTTCTCCCTCCCTGCCCTGTCTCTCTGGGCCATCACTGACCTGGCTTTGTCCCTGCAGAGCAGCGTGGGCCTGCTGGCTGCAGGTTGCAGGTAGCCGCAGCAGGCCTGGGGTAGGATCTTGGGAGGTGAGGCTGACGCTGAGATGCTGCAGATAGTCCTGCCCTGCTGGAGCCAGGGCAGCTCAGGGTGCCAGTCCCTCCCTCAGCTGGCTGAGATCTAAGCACAGGCCAGGTCACTTCATCCCCAGCTCGCCCAGCCCCACCCCTGTGAATAATGCCAGTCGCTTCATGGAACTTGGCCTCTCTGGGGCTTTGATGATGGGGGCGGGGGACGGTGGCCCAAATAGAGGGGACAAGGAAGGGCTAAAGACCCAGCCAACTAGGCTTAGGGCATAGAAATGGTTAAACTTCTGGCAGGAGGCGCCTTCCCAACCCATCCTGTGCCATCCCCCAGCCCTGGGACCAGCCCTCCTGGTCTCCATACCCACCTGACCCTCGGGATGCCCCTCCAGGCCCTGGGCCAGGGCAGGGCTCCTTCCCACTCCACTCGGCCACAACAGCAATTAACCCCAGGAACCCCAGCAAGTAAAGATCCCAATTACAGAAGGGAGGGGTCATTTCTGCCCCAGGATGGGGAACTCCAAACCCTGGCTCCTCTGGCTGTATGCTGCCCCACTGCTGTTGCCTGAGTGGGCCCAGAGACGCTCAGTCCATCAGGGCCTGGGAGGAGGCCACCACCTCCCAGTTAACGTGTAACGTGTGGGAGGACTCACTTGTCTTGGCTTTGGACCTGAGTCTCCACCATCCAATATATTTTTAAACCATGTATCTCTTCCCTCATTCTCTTGAGCCTGTTTTCCTAACCTTTCCATGCATCATCCCTTCATTTATTCACCAAGTGTTTACCGAGCACCTGCTATGCGCCAAGCACAGTGTGAGGCCCCAGGGAAGCAGTGCTGTCCGCAGAACAGGAAGGACGTGTCCTCTGCTCCTTCAGCCAGCCTGTCTGGACTCCTGCTAGTCCGTTCATCGGCTGTAAGTTCCGAGCGCAGTGCGCAGCAGGGCAGTGCGCAGGGCGCGATGGGTGGGCGACATGAGCTGGAGGGCGGGCAGGCTGGAAGTTATGGAGAAGGTTCAGGAAGACATAAGGGAGGTGCGTGCAGGGTCCTCGCCCTTCAGAAGCTCACGTTGCGGTTGGCTTTGGGGGAGAGACAGGCCGTACGGTCATTCACGCTATGTCCTCCTCCTGGGTGCACAGTTAGGCCGCAGCTCCAAGTCTGCCTGTGGGTGGGGAGGGGCTGTAAGCCGGGGTGCTGCCTGACGGAGCGTGGTTGGAAGCGATGTGTGGCACTTGCAGTCCTGGCCCTAAAGCGACCTTCCATGCCCTCCCTCAGCTCCCGTGGCAGTCACAGTGGCCTGGTTAGCGATGGCAGCGTCACAGATGCCAGGAGCCTGAAGGCCCCAGTCGCCACTGGGAGGAGGACCACCTGGCCCACAGTGGCCTTGGATGTGAGCAAGAAATAGACCTGAATTGTGTTTAGCCACCGAGACGCTGAGGTGGCTTGTTCCAACAGCTAGTGTCACTTATCCTGCTGACACAGGCAGGCACAGCAACACCTCGAGTCCTGTGGCTGGATCACAGTGTCCGAGAGTGCTCACTGCCAGGCAGGGTGTGACACCCGATGTCGGATGCCAGCTGATGGGGGTATGAGGTCAGAGGAGGGGAAAGATAAGCGGCAAAAGCTGGAGTGCCTGGCTTCCCAATAAAATTGACTGAACGAGTGAAATACATGAAAACGCCGGGACAGCGTTGTGGCAGTGGCTGAAGTCACCAGAAGCCCAGGTAGGGGGTAGGCATAGAAACAATTACCCTGGGAGTACAGACCTAGAGGTGAGAAAGGGCCACACCTGTCCATGGGTCAGGGGCTAGTAAGCAGCCACTGGTCCAAGCAGGAGAGTAGTTGGAGCTAGAGCTGGAACTCAGAGGCCATCAAAGGCCAAGCTGAGCCATTTGGACCTTAAGCCGTAGACTACTACAGCCCAAGGTCTAGAAGACCTTACGTTTGTGAGACGTTTGGAGTGGTCTCCAAAGTGGGCGTGCACAACAATTTACTGGGGTGTGGGAAGACAATAGTAAAACTCCGTTTAATGTCTCACCCCTTTAAATGTCTGTTTTTAGTGTATATGAAGATACTAAGGCTCAGAGAGGTTGAGTGACTCACCCAAGGTCACACAGCTAGTAAGCGTGCCCGACTCCAGAGCCCAGCTGTGTTCTTCACATATGCTGAGTCTTGTGCAGACAGGTGAGGGGTTAAGTTGGGACAGAGGAGGTCTAGGGGAGAGTGGCCGGGAGAGTAGGCAGCCCTCAGCCCTGGCTGTCTCTGCCATTGCTGGCAGAGGTTGAAGAACCTGCCAAGGCCTGTTCATTAGGCCCTCCAGAGCCTGTTGAGAGAAGCTCAGCAGAGAGCCCAGGTGGGTGCAGGCCTGCCGTCCAACCACTCAAAGCCTCTCATCCCAGGATGGGACGATTCACCCACGCACGCTCAGCTGCTCACCCCACAGCCAGGGAACCCACATGCTGGCCCTGCCCACCTTCCCACACTCCGCTGTGCTGGGATTAGGGGTGATTTTACCTTCTGATTTATACCTCTAGGAATACTACTACCAATTTAAAAAATAAAATTGTCTCATGCCTGTAGTCCCAGCTACTCGGGAGGCTGAGGCAGGAGGATCGCTTGAGCCCAGGAGTTTGAGGTTGCTGTGAGCTAGGCTGACGCCACGGCACTCTAGCCCGAGCAACAGCGTGAGACTCTGGCTAAAAAAAAAAAAACTTCC
>CAUYPO010064421.1:0-34657 GCA_963574435.1 Cheirogaleus major | reverse complement strand
TTCTGGAACATCATCATCACTCTCCAAACCCCGAATTCCATCCTGAATGTCTTGCGACTCTATTTCCTTTAGAACCATTGGCCCCAATCTCTCCTGTCGAGCACTAGAGCTCTCATGGGGCAGAGGAGAAGGGCTGCTCGTCTTCTTGACCGCTCCGCGACGAAATGCATGGGTTGTGCAGATGCACTGCGTAGCCACGCCCATCTCTAGGTCTTATTTTCAGGGTGTGGCTTCTATTGTGCAAATGCTGAGAAATCCTGCTAGGGCTTATTTTATGGGTAGGTCTTATTTTTGGGGAAACATGGTACCTCTCTGGCCACAAATCCTATCACTCACCTTTCATTTTGTCTAGGCATGCTCACTCCTGCCGTTTCTTAACGGGTCCAGTACTCTCCTTTGGGCCTCAGGGCCTTTGCACCTGCTATTCCCTCCTTCTGGATGTTTCTTACAATTATCTCTGTGACTCCCTCCCTCCTCTCCTTCAGATCTACATCACATTCCACTTGTCAGAATGGCTGTCTCTGGCCACCGTCTCTGAAACTGCAACACTTACACGAAACTTCTTAAACCCCCTTTTCAGTTTTAGTTTTCTCCTTAGCAGTTATTATTAACACACTATAAATTTTATAAATTTATCTTTATGTTCTAGATTTTGAATTAGAATACAAAGGTGGGGTTTTGTATGTTTTTGTTGAGTTATAGCTCATACTCCCCAAACCGAGTCTGACACACAGGCACTCATTAAATAATTCCGCTGTGTCGACTTACGTGGCCACCCAGTGGCATTTGAATTTTCTAGTTCAGCTGGGGTGGGGGGGAGTTTTCTCTGGGCCTCACCCACATCTTGGAGGCAACGAGCGGGCCCAAGTCTGAAAACTGGCAGCCTGGCGCTCACTCCAGCCCAAGAATGTGTTTTGTTTAGCCTGCTAGACATTTTAAAAGAAATTAAAGTGGATGTCAACATGACAAAATGAGAGATTTCACATTTAAAAAAAATCCACATTTCTGGCTTCTCTGGAAAAACCGAAAGATCTTGCAATCTTGAGGCTGCGTTCCCACCTGCCCTCCCACCCCCACCCTGCGCCCGAAGCTCCTCTCGTTCCCGTGTGTCCTGGGCTGCCAGGTTTCTTTGGCTCAGGCCCTCGCGTCTCTCCCGGTGAGGTCCACAGTAACACCTCTTAGGCAGAGCCGGGACCTCTGAGTTTCAGTCCCCGTCTGTAGATGGAGGTGACAATTCCTACTTCAGAGAGTGGCTCTGAGACCTGATGCCGCAGCATCTGAGAAGGGACCATGTGGGTTGCACAGCCCGGAGCACCCCGAAGCGATCAGCACTCACATCACACCCGTTCACATAAGCACCTCGTCAGGGGCCGCCTGCGCGTCTCTGTCCAGGCCAGCCCTGCCCGAGGGTCCTGCCCAACTATTCTGCACGAGCTCATGCCACCTCGCAGGTGACATCTGGCTCCCACGCACACAGTGAGCACCTCAACCCCCCTCTGTCCTCAGCCTGCCCGGCCCCCTTCCCGGCACGTGTAGTCTGCCGGGCTGTCTCAGCGGCAGAGTCACGGGGTCTGTGGTGTCCCCCCGGGACAAGGCGCCCCTGTACTGGGCCAGCAGCGGTGCCAGCAAAACCCTGCAGGGTGGTGCCCGGAGATGATCCCTGGGCTCCTGTGCAGGTGGCCCTGCCCCTGGAGCACGGTGAGGCTCCGCCGCTGGGACGGGGCAGGCGGAAGCGAGGCGAGCTGGGTGCCATCTCTCCGCCCCTGGCAGGTTTGGGGTGGGAGCGCTGACTGTTATTGGGAGGCTTCAGGAATCTGCGGGGAGACCACAGGAATGCCAGAGCAGGGGGAGACAGAGGGACGGCAGGGAGGCCAGAACGCAGGGCTTCCACATGCCACGTCTGCGGGGCTCAGAATCTCAGCTTCAAGTAACCATGCGGTCACTTAGGAGCCGTGTTGCCTGAGACAAATCGCTTAATTTCTCTGACACTGGTTTCCTCTCCTTTGAAGAGGAGATATTTTTACCCACTTTCCTGTATCCTGAGAATCCCATGAGATGGTGTGAGACTCACATGTGTCTAGTTAATAAGCTCCTGCTGTGTGGCAGACACTGTTCTAAGCGCTGCACATACGTGCGCTCATTCACTCCTCACACCGGCCCTATGAGGTAGGGGCTATTATTATTCCCATTTTACAGATGAGGCACAGAGAGGTTAAGGAACTTGTCTATGAACGTACAGTTTGTAAGTGGCAGAGCTGGGATTTGAATCCAAGAAGTCTAGGTCTAGAGTTCAGGGACCTGTTAAGCTCTTGCAATGTCTGTTCTCTAGAACACATTGCTGGGACAGCCCTAGAATCTATGTAGAAATGGAAGAGCAAATGACTCACTCAGAGGGCGGGAGGTTTATTTCACTGGGGAAGGGGGGATTTGTTAAGATTCATATCAGTAAGTGGAACAGTCAGGCGGTCCCAAATCTCTTGTGTCCCGGTGGGGTGCCTGCTCCTGCAGGGAGTTTGGGATGTGCGGGGTCACAGCTCCCTGGGGAAGCTAGGACGAGCAGACTGGGCAGAGGAGGATCACGGGGGGGAAAGCCAGCCGTCGAGTCGAGTGTGGACGTCTGTGAGTTGTAGGAAGCTCAGAGAGGAGACAGGGCATGCAATTGTGGGGAAGGCTTCTGGAGGAGAAGGTCCCTGAGAAAGAGAGCTAGGGTGGGAGTCACCCGGGTGCCATGGTTACAGTGTGATCTGGGGTCCTTCCTGCTGACCTTCACAGAGTGTTTCCTGAACCCCACCCATCCTTCCAACGAAAACCTCTGGCTGGGAGTGGTCCCACAATAATTCTGCGGTAAGGGGCAGGATTCTGTGGTCTCGTTCAGCGTAGGGGTAATAACTGGGAATGGGCATGGTCACTTGCCTCCTGCACTTCATAATACCTTTATGATTTAAGTAATAACTTTATGATTTAAAATACTCTCCTGATCACTTTCATCCTAAGAGAGCAGATAGTAGTTGGAGGCTGGGTCTTGTGGCTCGTGGCCAAAGAAGGAGGCAGGAAACAAGAATGCCATCCTCTCCCTCCCTGGTGGCACTCTCTGCTTCTGTCCCGAGCCACCCTACCCTCATTTTGGGGGAGAAGCTGGCTCAGGCTGGACTGTCCTGGGGCTTCCTGGGTGAGTTTCTGGCATACTCTGCCTGGTTCCGCCACCACTCGAATGGGTCTTCCTGGACATGGTCACAACAGAATGAGACATCTCTTGCCCCTCAACTCTGTGGACTTCGAGTCTGAGCTGAAAACTTCTGCACCCACCTCCCCCGGTGTTGGATTGTCCTCCAGCTACTTGTTTTCATATCACCGTGCAAGGTCCCGAGGGCAGGGCCCATGTCCTATGTATGTTTCTGTCTTATGTCCCAAAGGGCTCACGCCTGTAATCCTAGCACTCTGGGAGGCCGAGGCAGGAGGATCACTTGTGCTCAGGAGTTTGAGACCAGCCTGAGCAAGAGCGAGACCCCAATTCTAAAAAAAAAAAAAACCAAACCACCACAGTTTGTATCCCACTGACCACTTGCTCCAATGTCCACACCCAGCTGCAAGGGAGGCTGGGAAATGTAGATTTTATTCCGAGAAGGCATCTTTTAGGACACAACTAATAACCTATGTTACAATCACTAGCTGAAAAATCTGAATTTATTCGAAAGATAGTCATGTTAGAAAATGAATCCTATTCAGATTTCTTTAAAATAATCATCTCTCTAGAAAGTATGATTCACTCATTTATTCATTCATCAAGCATTTCTTCATCTATAAATGGGATTAATAGTAGACCTCATGGGGAAATTGTGAGGGTACTGAATGAGCTAATACTCGTAAATCCCTTAGGACAGTGCCTGGCACATAGCGAACACCATGTTGGGGCTCTCTTATACTATTATTCCTTGGCACTGTCCTATGTGCCATAGAGGGATTAGAGAGTTGACCAGGACCATATCCCCACCCTTAGGGAGTTCATAGTCTAGTGCATCAAAGAAGCATGAACGCAAAGAAAGTCCCTACAGCTGTGTTTCCCATGCAGGGTGTGCCTCAGACCAGTTTGATTCACCAGGGTGGAGGCAAGGCTGGAGCAGCTGCATTTTATTAAAAGGTGCACAGGAGATTCTGGGGGACACCCACGGTGCAAGAAGCTGCCCTGCAGCATGATAGGTGCCATGTGGACATGGGAGCCCTAGGGAGGAGTTGATCTACTACCTGGGTCAGTCAGGGAAGGCTTCCCAGAGGATGTGTCTCCTGAAGGTTCCAGGCAAAGAGGGTGGGCTATACCCTTCAGGTAGAAGGACCGGCATGCCTTAAATCAATGTCATTTTCCAGAAATGACAAGAGTCAGTTGGTGCCCATGGAGCATATGTTGGGGGGGGGGTTGCCAGGAGATGAAGCCAAAGAAACACACAGGAGGCTGAGTCCGTAGCTCAGTGGCCCTTTTGTTTCTCAGTCAGGATCTGAAGAAGCTATTGTCCCTCTCTGCAGGAAGAAACATATATGCATACAAAATCTTGCACACAATTTCAGGAGGTTCATAGACCGCCCCCAAGCCCCTCCACAGACATGCATACCGTCACGTGTGGCTCACCACAGTATGGAACACAAGGGAGTTCAGGCTTACGGGGGAAATGAATGAGCTCACCTTTGGACAGGTTGAATTTGAGGCATTTCAAATTTGACATCCAAGTGGAACTGTCTAGCAGGCATGGGGTATACAAGTGTGGAGTTTAAGTGAGAAGCACGCACAGGCTGGAGACAGAGATTTGGGTCATCTGCAGGTGGGTGGTGGCTGAAGTCATGGGAGTAGCTGGGACGATGTAGAGGCGGCGAGTGGGGTGGAAAGAGCAGAGGATAGTCAGGCTCAAAGGTGACTCAAACACTCGAGAGTAACCTTTACTGCTTTGAGAACACCTCACTAGGTAAAGCAAACCCTGATTGCAAACGACTTGTGTGCCGGGAAAGTCAGGGATGCCACCCTCGTGGGTAGAGGACAAGAGCAAGGATAAAATGAGGGAGGAGTGACAGATGTAGTCTCACTACTCCGAGTTCAGGCATAATTGGCCTGCGTGGCCACTTTGGAGAGTGCTTGAGGCAGAAAGGATTTTGCAGCTCTAGGGCCAAGGGGCCAGCTGCCCTGGCAGGCTGGGGGAGCTGGGAGCACAGCCGCTGTCCCCCATGCTGAAGTGCTCAGGGGCACCCCACCTTCCTCTGGAAGGGGTTTCTGGGAAATGCCTTCCTGCAGTCAGCACAAGGGAACTCGGAGACACACCTGCTCTGCCCCGATGCATCTCACACACGCGTGGATGGTAGCAGAGCTCAGGGCCCTCCCGCCCTCTCCCACCCTCTCCCCATTTGCACTTTTCAATGTTTCTATATAAAAAGACCTACCAGAGGATGCAATCTAGCACATATTTAGCTAGAGATTTAACAGAGGGTCTCCTTTTAAAGGATAAAATTACTCCCATTGGGGACTGTCACAGAAAATGCCAGACATATGGTCCCCATATGAAAAAGCTGGGAGTCTTTAGATGGGGCAAGAACATTTTCTGAAATACTAACTTATGTTTCCCCTAGAATTTCCTTCTGCTCTTTTGTGCATCCTCCCCAAAGCCTCAAGGCAGGGTCATATCCACAAAAGATTTTCTGCCCGTCTCCCCTCCTCCCCCACCACTAGATAACATAGATTAGATAGAAGATTTGGTAGAAGAGCTTCGTATGGCTCCCTTTTCCCTGCCTGACCGACAGGTCCTAAAACTCAGCTGTACGGGATGGGGGAGAACAAGAGAAAAGAGACATTGACGAGAGTTTTGGAGAAGTGGGCCCTGTGCCTATTTCTTCACCCATGACCAGGCTCAGCCCCAGAGAAGGACAAGATACCAGGAGGTAAGAAGGAGCTAAGAACAGGAGGTTCTGTGCCTTCTATACAGCGGGACAGCTCCGGGGAACAACAAGCTCTCAGAGAAGAAATGCTGCATGGAATGTCTAGGCGGGTCATGTACTCTTAGGAGGAAA
Organism: Cheirogaleus major; assembly: GCA_963574435.1. Classification (NCBI taxonomy): domain Eukaryota; kingdom Metazoa; phylum Chordata; class Mammalia; order Primates; family Cheirogaleidae; genus Cheirogaleus; species Cheirogaleus major. The sequence continues at coordinate 28,612 of CAUYPO010064421.1, read as the reverse complement.
TAGTTGATTTCCTGGTATATAATCTCCTGTTTCAGCATGTGGTGGGGCCTCATAGTCATTGCAGAGCAGCAGGGAAGTGACAGAGAGAGCCACCAACCTGCAGAGACACAGGTCAGGAACAAAGGGCACCTTCCTCTGTCTGAGAAGCTCCCTGACCAGGACGAGGTGGGGTGACGGAGGTCTCAGAGGATGCTTCTGCAAACAGGCGACACTGAGTATCAGATCTTGGGCCCAACCTACCCCATAGCTTAGACACAATGCTGGGGAAAAGGGGGTTGATTCCTAAATTGACCGAGACTAAGATTCTGCCAGCCCAAACGACCGAAAAGTCAAGATAAAAATTTAATTTCTTAAAGAAGATTAAAGAAAGTCACACCTCTTACACACGTGAGTTTGTGAACTAAGATTATACATTTAAGTCATATATGTGTACAGATTTAACAAATAGGCTTTCGAAAAAAAAAAACTAGGACATTTTAAGAAAATAATAAGACAGGCGGTCATTGTCCTACAAACCTGAGTCTTTAGGTGTCTTTAAAAAGAAGAAAATATTATTCCAACCCTACTCCTTTAAAAAACAAACAAACAAACAAACGACAAACCAGGAGAAAGAAGGTTGTTGTAGTACTAGCAATCATTTTCCAAACATTTCACTGGAATAAAAAAAAAAGCCTTGAATCCAGTTATTCATTCATCTCAAGCAAATATGCAAAAACTGGCAGCAGGCGCAGGAAGAGAGAAGTTACCAGAACAGGGGCTGGGGATGGAAAATGTTTTGCAATCTCGTAGCTGTTGCCGCCTCTGTTCCTTGTTGGTGTAATGGGTCGTGAATGTGGCGCGTCTTGGTGCCTGCTGGTGGGGGCAGCGCGGCAGAGACTCCAGACATGATCTCTGCTGACCTTTGTGCCTTCAGCCGCCTCACCCCACTCCTACGAAGGGCATCCTGGTGAGTCTTGTACCCCCCCATTGTGCCCTCCCTAATTTTCGAGGTGGAGCCTTGGAAGCTGCTGCCATCAAGGGCCTCCAACTGGGACGGACTGCACACACAGACTCGGAAAATATTCTTGCAGAGGAAAAGAGGGACCACTGGCCGTCTTCTCACTGTCTCGACACCTCAGGAGGGAGAAAGGGACTTGGGCTGCAGAAGGAGGGAGCACGTCCAGATCATCCAGACCATAAATCACTGGCTCATGTCCCCAAGGGAAACTGGGGACTTCCCTAGCCTTTGGGTGGAGGGAGTCAGGGCAGACTTCCTGGAAGTGGGGGTGACTTGCTCAGCTAACGCCATCACTCAGCTCTGCCCTTTCCAGGTTTCTTCCACTTTCAAAAACACCCACTGACATGGGCACACATAGATTTTCATTCTCCATGTTCTCCAGGGGGTGCCTCAGGACCTCCAAAGCTGGCTTTTGTCTTTACACCTTGCCCTGACAAATCTCCTCTGACCCTGTGAGGCAGGAGCCTGAGGCTGGAAGGAATGGGTTGAACAGAGAGGATAACCACCCATCCCTAGTCCGAGGGTTTCTTGTCCAATTCAGGAATATTTCTGAACTCATCATCCCACCCTCTCTGACCTGGAGGAATGGAGAACAGAAACACCTTGAGTCCAGGTCATCCATTTCTGTCTCCCTATCTCCAAATCTCCCCAGCTCCTTGTCTTCTAGATAAAGAAAAAGAGGGCTCAGTTCTGTAATGACCAAACCTAACCAAGCAACAAGAGTCTAAATAACAACGTTTAACATTTTCCCGCATTCACATATGCCAGGCCCTCAATGTGGTCTGTCTGGTATAATTTCCCCAACAGCCCTATTAGGTAGGGACAATTATTTGCTCCACTTTTCAGAAAAGAAAGCCAAGGTTCACAGAGGCTAAGTAGCTCACCTAAGGCTATACAGCTGTTGAAAGGTGGGCTGGGATTTAAACCTAGGTCTGACTCCAGAGCCCACAATGTTAACCCCCACACTCTACTATTTCCTAGAGAGAATGCAGAGTTGCACAACATATAGAAATCTGGGCAGATTATAAGAGCAGTTTGTGAAAAAAGGGAAGATGAAAAATCTGTTTTGAAATTGTAGGTGGTGTCTTTGGAGAAAAGCAGAAAATTCCATTGTTGGAAAAGGTGATGCTATTCCTGCGTTTGGCAAAAACAGACATGGAGGTCATGGCTACAGAAAGGCTAGTGGAAAAGGGAAGTCGGAGTAAATGAGTTGGCAGCCTGGGACTACACCAACAACTTCCTCTAAATAAAGAAGGGAGCTCCTTGTCCCATCCCAACTCCAACTCTAGACTCTCTAATTCACAGATCTTCTGCTGAACCATACTCCCCACCCTGTCTAACCCCACCAAACTCCAGTCTGAACCCACTAGCTTCCAGGAAAACAGTAGGGTGAGACAGAGCCCTGGATGACAGCTCCAAGGGAAGATGCCAAGGCTACCCTGCCTCCAGAAGCCAATGGAAGGAATGATGCAGAGATGGGGAGAGCCAACTATTCACCATGTGGAAACCTGGGTGATAGCTCGGCTCTCTGTTTAGCCCATGTGTGAGCATTTGTCCTGGGGGATCTGAAGGGACTGAGAGGGGTTCAATGATGCTCCAGTGGGTAGAAATTTTGGTAAAAGATTGAACGAGGGTAACCAGCTGCTTAGGAGGCAGGCCTGGCTTAAAATAAAGTTCACTTCTTCAATTGTTCCTTCCTACATGTAGCACTACCAGTTTAGTTAAAGAAATCTGCCCACAAGATGCCCAGAGAGCAGAGGGCAGGGAGTATATGCATCCTCTCAGAGACAGTGAGGACAGCAGAAAAAAACCATGGGCCAGGAGTCAGGAAAACAACATGCCCCACCCACCCAGGACTGCATACTGCCAGTGGGACCTTAGGTAATCACCCTGTCTTAGTAAGCTTGGGCTGCCACTACAAAACACCATAGCCTGGGTGGCTTCAACAACAGACATTTATTTTCTCACAGTTCTTGAGATTGGAAGGACTGGAAATTTGAGATCAAGATGCCGCATAGTCAAGCTCTGGTGAGGGCTCTCTTCCTGGCTTGCAGACAGCCTCCTTCCTGTTGTGTGCTCACATGGTATTTTCTTGGTGCATACATGTGGAGAGATTTCTCTCTTTCTCTTCTTCCATTGGGTAGGGTCTCATAAGGACCCCACCCTATGACCTCATCTAACCTAAATTACCTCCTAAAAGCCCTATCTCCAAATAAATACAGTCACATTGGGAGTTGAGAATTTAACATATGAATGGGGGGGGCACAATTCAGTCCATAGTACACCCTTTCTGAGCCTTAGTTATTCTCATTTTAATAGTGTCTTATCCTCAACACCACCTAGTCAGGGGTCTTTGTCTGTCCTCCTTCATACCAGTTGTTCTGCCCCTGTGTGATGAGGATTTAACTTCTCACTTTCAGAGTTCTTTTACCCAAGCAATTTCACTAAAGACTTCAACTACCCTATAAGGGAGGCAAGTAAGGTACTAATAATCCGTGCTAGCCAACTATTGCTGCATAATAAACCACCCCAAAAGTTAGTGGCATGAAACAACAACCATTTTATTATATCTTGATATTTTGTGTGTCAGAAATTGAGGCAGGGCTCAGCTGGATGGTTCTTCTGTTCCATGTGTTTTTGCTTGAGGTCGCTTCAATGTTCAGCTGGTGATAGGCTGATCAGGAGGGTGCAAGGTGTAAGACAGCTTTACTGTCATGTCCAACACTTGTGCAGGGGTGGCTGGAAGGCTGGACTCAGCAGAGACTGTTGTTCACCAATGAGCATTTGTTACATGCTCAAAATAGAGATCTTATGGCACTCTGTATTTTCCAGAGGTGGCCACACCTACATAATCTATCCCATCCCACCTGCTCTTCTTACTAGTGACTGGTACTTCTCCCACTGAGAGCAGGGGTTTACATTCCCTCCCCTTATAATTGGTGGGGGCTTGGTATTGCTTTGACCAATGGAGCACAGCACAAGTGACACCATATAACTTCTAAAGTTCAGGTCATAAAAAAGACAGCAAGCTTCTGCTTGGCTCTCTCTGTCTCAAGATGCTCACCTTTGGAACCCAGCTACCATGTGTTGAGGAGGCTCATGCCACATGGAGAGACCCACTTGAAGAGGGGCCTTCTCCCAACAGGCAGTACCAACCTGCCAGCCATGTACTTAGGCAGCCTTAGGAGTGGGTGCTCCAGCCCCAGTCAAGCTTCAGACACTGCAGTCTTGGCTGACACTTTACTATAGCCTCCTGAGAGTGCCCAAGCCAGAACTACTCAGCCAAGCCATTCCCAGATTCCTAGGCCATAGAAGCGATGAGAGATAATTAATGATCATTACTGTTTTAAGTCATTAATACTTGAAGTGATTTGTTATGCAGCATTAGCTAACTAATATAGACTTATTTATGAAGCTTAGGACAAAATGAAAATAGACATAGTTTGGGACCTTGAGGAACCTACAGTCTCTAGGTGACCAAGTAGACACTAAGAGAATTGACAGCATATAGTAAGCATTTAATACAGGCAGAATATACTAGTGTTGCTAAGAGGAAGAGTGGGTTGGAGACATGGTGACCATATTTTCCCAATTCAAAATTGGGACAATTGACTTAACGGTAGCCCATTGTAGCTTGGAATTAGAATAACATATTTGGAATAGAGGCTGACCACAATAGTGTACAATATACGGTCACTTTGTCCAGAAATTATTCTGCCCATGTGGGGCTTGCAGTGATCTGGAAGGGCTCCCTGGGGTGACAGCTATTGTGATGGGGAGAATAGAGTATTACTGTATGAGTGTTTCTGGTCTTTTCCCTCTCCCTGCCTAGGAAAGAGGATACTGGCTTTACCCAGTCATCTTATTTCTCCTCTCTTCTCTCCAGGAAGGGTCTTGCCATGTCAGACTGTGTATTTAGGGTTTTGTGTGCAAAATCAGGACGAAAGGGGAGAAAAGGAGAAAGGGTGTGTGGTTAGAGCTGGAAGAGGAATTTGGGAGGTGAGAGTTTTGAAAAGCAAAAGTGCAGAATCAGATTTGACACGTACAGAAACAAGAGGGAAAAACAGGCACTTGAGAAGTATTTGCTCTGGTCTATCCCATCTTCTTCATAGTACTGGAGAATGTGTACAGATAACTTGAGCTGTTTTGAAATATGTTTTGGTTGCTGGACTGAGTTTATTTGGTGGCAACGACTTCGAGACTGGCCCATGTGGGTGGCAGTGCTCTGAGTGCCGCTCTGCGACGCAGCAAAGAGGAACGGGGCGTGGTGAGTGTCTCTGGGCATCTGAGACAGTCGGGTCAGCAGCTGTGATGGGAAGAGGCTGGAAGCCAAGGACTGTTCGTTTGTTCCAGGACTGGAAGTTCAGCGTGACTTATGACCCAGGGCCAGCTGTGTCCAGATGTATGAGAGGAGCCCAAAAGCTCAGGGCTTTCACAGGCTTTGTTTGTGGTGTCACTGCCCCCTCTGCTGCAGCCTGGGAGGGAAGGGGCTCTGTAGCAGCTTGACCCTCTGTCTCTTGAAACAGGGGGAGCTGGGGCTGGAGGAGAAGCTGATCTGCTGGGCCTGACAATGAACTCGGAAGTGGAAAAGTAAGGACAGGTAGGAAAAAACTATACTGAAAGGGAGGAGTATGTAAGGAGCTGCCCCAGTTTCCTGAAGGGGTTGGCCCTTCATGTTTGTTCTTCAGACTTAACATCATGCCTGACAGGTCGTAATTGCTCCATAAATAATGTCAGAGAGAGGGAAGGAGGGAGAAGGGAGGGAAGGAGGGAGGGAAAGAAGGAGGCAGGAAGGGAGAGAGGGAGGTGGGAGAGGGGAGAGAAGTTTGTTGGCTGTCTAATTTCCCCTCAAAATTAACTGACCACCTAAATTAAGACATGACATTCTTCTGGCTGACACCTGATTTCTGCTGGAGGCAGAGCTCTGGTGTGGGGGACCCTGATTGCAGTCCTAAGATTCTAGGATTCTGGAGCTCAAGTCCTCCCGTCTCCACGGATCCAGGCCCCTCTCTCTCAGGTGAGCTGCTGATGGGGGGTTAGGGAGCCATTTGGAATCTGCTAGACCTGCATTCAAATCCCACTCCATCCTTTAGCCTTGGGGCCTCGGACAAGTTACTTAAACCCCTCACACAGGCTCAGTCACCCGTAAAAGCAGTAAGCATCCTTCTGCAGTGAGGGTTAAGTTCATATGTCAGTAAAAGTGAAACGAAATGAAAAGCCCTAAACTCAACCCCTAGCACATGGATCTCAGGGGAGGCCACCACGCTCCCCCCTGGCAGATAGTGCAGCCCCTGCTTGCTTCCCCTGCTTGACTGTTCCTTACCCTTTGACCCCTCCCAGCTGCCCTCTACTGCTCCCTCTTTATCACTCACCCTGTTTCCTCCTGACATTCTCCAGGCCTGGTTACTGCACACTGGAGATGTTTCCCCGCAGCATTTCTGTCTCATGGTGGCTTCGCCTCCTTGGCAGGACTTGGCAGTGCCCCTCCAGGAAGTAAGTGCATGCCTAGGAGGTGAGGGCCCAGCACGGGGCCCCGGGATGGACCAAAAGGGATAGGACCGTCCACCCAGGGGCTTCTGGAGAGTTAATACCCATCTTCTTCCAGTAGCTGCATTCAGCCTACTTATTCAGTAAAAAATAAAATTAAAATTAAAAAATGGATGCTCCTACATTCCACAGCATCCGTGCCCCAGCCTCTATGGCTTCTTGCCTCCGTTCCCTCTGACTCTGCTTTCCATGCCTGGAGACGTGAGCTGTGGGTGGGGCAGGGCCTGGGTGTCTGTCAGCATGATCATCCCCAGGCTGGGAGAGTGACATGTGATGTCCCAACCCCATCTGGGCATTTGCACTGATCTCAGGAGAGCCGGTTTCTGTCCTTAAGATTTCGTTGGGACACACTCACCAGAAGGGGTGGGTCTATTCCTGATGTGGGGGAGGATGACACAGGGGCCAGGGTTGACCTGACTGTCAGGCGAAACCAGATAGCCCAGGCAAGTGGTCTGGGGCCAAGGTCACGTGTTAAAGAAAGGGCTCTAGTGCAGGATCTTGGACCACGGAGCCCAAGGCTCACCTCATGCAAGGGAGGGAACAACACGCCAGGGGGACAAGGGCTTCTGAGTCCTCTCCACGGACACAAACCCTCAGGAGTGAGACCAAGGCCTGCTTTCTGTCCACCGTGGGGCACCCGTGCACTGCGAGGGAGGCTCAGGAGCAGCGTAGCTCTGTCCAGGGCGAGGAGCAAGTGGCTTGGGGAGGAGCCACTAGCTCCACGATGCCCCAGCAAGCCCTTGTCACATTCCGGAGCATGGCGGACCACGACTCCAGCTTGGCCCATGGCATTCGGAGCTGGCAGGAAGCCCAGACGTTTCCTCCCCTCCCAGTCCCTTCTTCCTCTGTTCTTTCCTGCATCCTGGGGCCAAAGCTCCTGCTGCAGTTTCCATCCCTCTTCTCTGCAGAGGGGGCTGGGCTGGAAGTGGGGAGACTGGGGAAAGGAGCCGGTGTCAGCCAGGAGAACTTTCCACTTAGTTTAATGTTGCTGGAAGACCAGACATCCCAAAACTATGCGTTAGCACCCCGAGTCCCCAGCACTCTGCTGGCCACCCCCAGCATGCAGAGAGGAAGAAGAGCTGTCTCTGTCCCGGAGGGTGGGGACTACGCTTATGGACGTGTCCTTGAGAGCCTCCTGGCTGGGTACACTGAGGGAGTCAGAGGGGGGTCCCTACGCCATCGTACCCGGGAGGCTGCCTGGGGAGGGGCACACCTGCTGTTCCCCACCACTGCCTCCCACAGAGCCTGGTCCACTGGCAGAGCTCAACACACAGCTGTTGAATGAATGGGTGAAATGAGGTGGTCCAGGAAGCCTTCCTGGAGGAAAGGGAATCTGAACAGGGCGCACAGAGAATGAGCAGGATTTGACCAGGCCAAGCAGAAGGGAGTTAATCATAGGCGGCAGAAAACCCTGGAAAGAAAGGCAGGAAAGGGACTGTCCACAGAAGGGCTGTTCTGAGCAGGGGGAGCGGCTCCTCCATTACTCTCAGGATAAAGCGAGGCCCTGGGTCCACTTACAAGGCCCTTCTGATGTGGCTCTGCCCACCGCTTCAGTGCTGTTTCTTCCCACGACTCCCAGTGCTCCACCCTCCAGCCGACCCAGGGGTTCATTTGCAATCCCTGGAACACTGTGTCAGTCACACCAGTGGTAAAAGCTAGGGCCTCCCTTCTTCCTCCAGTCTAAGCCAGTACTTCCTAGTTCAGTTTAGAGATAAAGCCATTTCCTCTATTTTGCTTTCCAGGAGGTTGCAGACATCTCTCTTTTTTTTCTTTCTTTTCTCACCTTATCTGGCCATTTTTTTCTTCACTATAATTCCCCTCCTTTTCTCCTCCCCCAGGGCTGTAGTAACTGCCTCCACCCCTCTCTCTGTGCTCCCTGGTGCTGTCTATTGTCTTCACATGGACAGCAGGACAGTGTCTCCCATGTGTGTCCCCTTCCACAGCCATCTCGCCAGCACCCAGACGGCTCAGCCCTGCTCACTGCCTGCCGCTGGCGGAGACCTTATCTCTGCCCACCACACGCAGCTGCTGCAGCGTCCTGGGCAGACTGGAAGCCAAACCACCGGAGTGAATCCCCAGGCCAGTCCCACTGCCGGCTGCCTGCTCCAGGGAGAGGTGGGAAGAGGGGAAGAAGTGAGGCTGCCTTCCTAGCTCCTCTGGCAGATGCCACGGGGACCCCTTGGGCCTCCTTTCAATCCACAGGATGGATGCTACTACCTCTTCTTGCCCCAGACTCCTCTCCCTGGGCTGTGCTGGCCCCATTGCCAGAAGAATTCCAGGGCATTCCAAGGCAATCTGCCTGGAAAACAAACCCGGTGCCCAGCCACTGCGGGATGGGCCAGAGGATTTTGGTTTAATCCCAAAGCTCCCAGCACAGCCCAAATCTCATAAATCAGGTGGGGATAGTTGTTGTTTTAAGCGGCCGGTCCTTTCTTGTGCTGGCTGGCTCTCTGCGCTCTTTTCGCCTTGCTCTCCTCCCTCTCTTCTCCTGCAGTGGGGAGGGACTCTGCAGTGGGGGTAGGGAGAGGTCAGCAGGGAGGGAAGTAATGGGCTGACTTAGCACGAGCCATCTCTCTGTCCTACTGCGTCCCTTGACCTTCGGTCTGACGAGGAGGCCTCGTTAATATTCCCGTCCTGGCTGGCCTGGGAACAATAATAAGATGCTGTGTCAGGGAGCACGTTCAAACTCTTTCAAAGCACCTTCATTTCCAATAATCCATTTTATCCCTCTGGCAGCCCCAGACGGGGCATAGGCGAGGGGTCTCAGAGGCCACGGAGGCTGCTGTGTCCACGCTGGAGTCCCCCCCAGCACACTGGCTGCCAGGCCTCTGCAGGCTGTCCTGTGCATGTGGGACCACCCAGACAGAGAGTGCCTTCTGCTGATCCAGAGCGGAGACACCCAGAAGCTTCCACACACTGGCCTCACATTGAAGTGCTTGAGAACACGGACTTCTGCTTCCAAATCTGGCCTTGCCTTTCATCCACTGTGGTGCCTTGGCCAAGTTACTTAGCCTCTCTGGGCCTCAGTTTCCTTATGGTAAAACAGGGGGAATACCCACCTTATAAGGCTGTTAGGAGGACTAACTGAATTAATATTTAGAAAGTGCTAGAGCAGTCCCTGGTACGTAGTAAGTGCTGTGTCAGTGTTTGCTGAAAAAAATTGGTCTCAGCTCTGAAACCCAGGATCATCCAGACGACGGCCCATCTCTCAGGTACAGGAGCTCGAGTGGGCTCCCTGAATCTCTTCTTCTCCAAGCCGTTCATTTGACCAACAAATATTTGTTGAACACGTTCCATGTGCCTGTGTGTTTGGCCTTGGGTTTGCTGTGTGAACGAAATAAAATGGTCCCAGTCCTCCTTGGATTTACAGTGAATGCACAAATAAATACATAGTTTCTAACTGTGCTGTAAACTATCAAGGAATCAGAGAACAAGATGCTGTGTGAGGGAGTAACAGGGCAAAGCTACTTAGGGGCTCCGGGGCTAAGGAATGCTCATACGAGGAAATGACATTGGAGCCCAGCTCCTAAGGGTGAGAAGGAGCAGCTATAGGAGCTGGGGGCAGGAAGAGCATTCCAGGTAGAGGGAACAGCATGTGCGGGGGCCCCCGGGCGAGCAGGAGGTGCTGAGCACACTATAAACATTCATGCAGGCAAAGGGTGAATGTTCATTTTTGCCACCTCCTTGAATCATACCGTCCCCGAAAACCCCAGAGCTTTCCTACACACACCACTTCTGAGCCCTGCCTCCATCATTCTGTGCTCGTGCAGCTGAATTTTAAACCTAGGCTCAGACCTGACATTTATCTCTGTTAAATCTCATTTTGTTAGATGCAGCCTGTGGCGCCAGCCTGTCAGATTCCTTTTTATTTTGATCGGGGAGAGGTAGCATGATGCATGCTAAGTTCATTTTTGTGGCCACAGAAACATCCGTGGATGGTGTTTTTGCCATCCTCTTGTGTCCCCGTGGGTGACCCGTAGCCTGGGGAGGCGGAGGTAGGGCATGGCCGGGCCGAGATGGAGCCGGGGACTCAGCCAGACACCACCTTGGCCCGAGGGTGATCCAGCAACAATCAGCCTGGTTCCCTCTCCCAAGTTAAGCACTGGTTCTGAGTTCTGAGACACAGGGCCAGAGGGACCTGTTCTGTCACTTAGTGGGTTGGCCCGTGACACAGGCCACGGCTCAGCTCTCTGTCCACAAGGCCCCACCACTTTATGAGCTTACCTCTTTCCAAACCGCTCTGTCATATTCCCTGACCTCCCGTCAGGGAAGAATGTGGCTTGCCTCTCGGGCCAGAGGTGCCTCGTTCTATACAGCCCTGTTGCCTCTCTCTCCCCATGGAGAATGCCTCTGAGTGCAGCCACCACCCTTCGCCCTTCCACGCACACCCCTGCTGTTCCTGTGCTGGATGAAACAGCACAGCCCCTTCCATGCTGATTGGGAAGGGCAGTGCTCTGCCCCCACTCAGGCCCCTTCTCTGACCTTTGTGAGGTCCTTGTCTCCACCTTGGAGCTGATTTCCTCACAGCAAACGTTTATGTTTAACTGCGTGCGCGACTGAGCTTTCTGCCTGTGGGGTCTCTCCACCCTAACTTCCGACGGGCAGGTGGGTGTCCCCGGCAGGCGGAGAGCTCCTTGGGAACAGGGCTGTGGATCCCGTGACTTCTTCTCCTGCTCTCCAGGTACTGCTAGGCTCTGTTCACGGAGGGAGCTGGACTTGAAGGGGACCCTGGCACTTAGCAAAGGCTTGGAAGGAGGGCCAAACCTAGAAGCCCCGGGAAGCAATAGCCCATTGATTCTGCAGCCCCCAGGCTCTGGGGGGTGGGTGGAGGGGCACCTCCACCAGCCACAACAACGTGGCTTTGGTACCGGCCTCCAGGACCGACGGGCGCGCTGGTCCGGCGCCTGCCGCTGTTTGCCTTCCCCCATTAATGCGCTCCTTGTTCACCATTTGTGCTGCGAGGTGTTTTTCCAGGCAGTAGTTTCTTGGGAGAATTGAGTTTCCCTAATAAGTAGCCTTGGAAATAACTTGTAGGGAAGGGAGAGAGAGGAAGACTTCCGTTAGATTCTAACACTGGCAATCCAAAAATTAACCCTCACTAGAGCAAACCGCCCAGACTAGAGAATTGGGGGAGAAAGTTCTATAAGATTCTCTCTTTACTTAGTTCCCCATTCCTCAAATACATTTTGGTTAATTTTCTCTGCCGATCTGCTGGTCTGGCTTGGAGAAGACTGGAGGGAGAGAAGGGCTGAGATGGAAGATAGAGAAGAAGGAAAATATCCGCCCTTTAGGTTTGTGTGCCCTTTATATCTTTTCAAAGCACTTTGCCTCTATAAGCCCAACATGCATTATGTGCTATTATTATTATTATTATTTTAGAAACGGGGTCTCGCTATGTTGCCCAGGCTGGACTCAAATTCCCTGGCTCAAGCCATCCTCCCGCCTGAGCCTCCTGAGTTGCTGGGATTACAGGTGTGGCCACCATACCTGGCTCCTGTGTGCTCTTCCTAGAGATCCATTCACTCATCAGACTTTTAGTGAGAGCCTGCTGTGTGTTGGGCCTTATGCTAGGTGCCAAGAGGGAAGTGATAGCAAATTAGACCCAGACAAGATAAAAGCCTGGAGAGGGAGACGGAATAAACACACGACGAGGGTTTAAGGTGGAAAAAGGGGTGCTAGGGACCAAAGGAAGACACGTCAAGCACACAGCAGAGATAGCTAGGGCTTTGCAGAGGACACGGTAGCTGGCCTGGGGCGCTCCCAGCAGCGCAGGAAAGGAGGAGATGTTGTAAAGAAGAAAGTCTTCACTTTGTTAGCCCAATTCTCCCTGCAATCAACCCCAGGGTGATTGTAGTAGAGAGCAGCCAGCTGAGTGACAGGCCTGGAAACCACAGTGAACTGGGAAAAGATGGAGGAACTTAGGAGTTTGACTCGGAGAAAAGACTTAGAAACAAGAGACATCCTTGTCATTACTTGAAGGACTGATGGATATAAAGACAAAGTGGACGCTTCCTGTGACTCCAGTGGGACACCCAAGGCCAGTGGGTAGACGCTAAATATTTTAGCTCAGGAAAGAAAGACAACATGAGATGCAGCGCGGACCAATTAACCAGGGCTGGTTCCTCCTCCCTGCAAGAGGATATTTGGGAATGCTCGATCTCCTGCAGGGATGTTACAGAGGGTTTTCTGGAATAGGTGGGGAATTAGGCTACATGAGTTAAGTGTCAGTCCCTTGGTCCTTCATTCTGGCATTTCCCTGGAGAGGGATCCAGACATCTGCACTGTAGCCCAGCACCCCATGAGCTGGAGGTATCGCATTCTTCCAGAAACCAAAGAACTAAGTGAATGGGAGCTGATCAAAGTGCTACCAGAGCCTCACGCCCTGCCCCTTAAATAATGCTCTGCCCTACCCCTGGAGCTCTGGCCTTTAATAAAAGGTGGGCAACTGAAGGGGTTCTCCCAAAAGTAATGCAAAGAACACAGAGGCAAGAAGAGGACCCAATGAGAAAGGGGAGCATGCTAAGCCCTGTGACAGGGGCGTGCGGCGTGGGACGCCACCTCCTCAGAGGCCAGCAGGAAGAAATGAGCCTCGCTGAGGGGAGTCCCCAGGGGAAGAGGTTCGCAAGGGAAGGTGAGAGATTCCACTCAGGGAGGCAGAAATTGGCATCAAGAAACGGCCGTCGTGAAGAGTCCAGGTTCTGGACTCCGACCTTCGTGGGCTGCTCTGGGGGCAAGGATGACAAATAAAAGCTGTCATGGCGACACGGACACTGTGATTGATATTAAATGTTCTGAAATCTCTAAGAGCAAAGCGGGCAAGCCCCAGGATGCGGCTCTCAGAATCTCTAGAAGGCTCTTCTCAGAGAACAGACACCCCGCATGAAAACCCATCTGAGAATTACCTGCCCGGAAGGATGCTGAAGGGAAACTGCACGAGAACTTTAATTTTTAGACTGAAACATCTCTTGTTTTTAGGTGGGGAAACTGTGATTCAGAGAGGTGAAAGGAATTGCCCAAGGTTATAATTAGTAGTAGAACTGGGGCTAAAACCTAGGCCTATATTTATTATTTATTAAAAGTTAATTTAAAAAAATTACGGTTGGGAACCAACCAATTACACCCGCTTGTTAAAATGCAGACTCCCAGGCTCCTTGCAGACCTAAGTCAGAGTCTTTGCAAGTCTGTTTTCTTAATGGGCTCCCCAGGTGACTCACATACACACGAAGCTTGAGAGCCACTGGTGTAGACAGGTTTGCTGATGACTGACAGCTCTGAAGTTCCTCCCAGTTGTGAAAGCCAGGAATCGATGACCCAGGCCCAGCACAGGGTGGCTGCAGGCCCTCCCCTGTCTGTCTGTAGATGCCACCGCAGGAACCTTCAGGAGGAGTCAAATAAAGGCTGTCACATACCCCAGAGCTGGAATCAGCCCCTCCACACCAATGCCTCCTCACAGCCTCCAGGCTCTGCCTGACCCCACTGTGGGTCACTGCAGCTGGAAGGGCCAGGAGGACAGACGTGGGGAGGGACAATGACAGTAATAAGCAGACCTCAGGCAAGAGGCTGCTGCATGTCCCTCATTCAACAGTGTATTCAGGACAATAGGTTATTTTGAGGGCGGGGGGGTGTCTGCTTTGGCTTGAGAGTGTCCACGGGTCCTGCCCAGCAGCCCGCTGCCCTGTGGCTGTCATTACCAGGCTGGCGGGAGATTTGTCATCATTTGCTTTTCTCAGAACTGCAATCACGGTCTCCTGTTGCAGCTGAACTTGGCTTGTTCAGCTGTTGCTCATTGTCTGCCGTTGCCGGTCCCCGTGGCCTGACCCACTGTGCTGCGGAGGCTGTGTTTGGGCGGGAGGGCACGACGCAAACTGCCCTGTCCACCTTCCCACCGTCCACACCCTAAGCTGCAGCTGGACTGGGCTGTTTCTGATCCTCCCGACACACCTGGCACGTTCCACCCTGAGCCTTTGCCCCTGCTGTTTCCTCTGCCTGGAAGCCCTTCCCTGCGTCATCTGAGCATATTCTACTCATTCTTTAGGACTCTGGGAGACACTGCCAGTTGCCTAAGCTCTATCCATCCTCTCCTTCTTCCTCATTTATGGTACAGTGATTTTGGAGAAGGGAGATTAATGTGCTGTCCTAAAAATATTGATTTTCCAGTCTCCCTCGTTGCTGGGATGATGACGTGACACGGTTCTGGCCAATGAGACATAAACTTTTTTAAAAAAACAAAAAAAGAGGAGACAGCTGTCATGTGTCTTTCGTTTTTCCTGTTCTTGCTCCCTAGGAAGTCTATGATGTCATGCCTGGGGGTGGAGAAGACAACGTATAAGCAAGAGGGTGAAGGCCACATGTGAAGGTTGCTGGCCTGGAAGACAGAAAGAGCCTAAGTCCTTAGTGACATCCTTGAGACCTGCATGGTCCTACCTCCACGCTTCTCATTACAAGAGAAAAATAAGCTTCTGTTTACACCTCGGTAGTCAGGTTTCTGCATCACGCAGCCAAATGCAGCCCTAACCGATGCAAAGCCTCATCTCAAAAGATGCTCCCTTCATTTCTCACCACCCTGGCTGGATGGGCTGTCCCTACCTCTGAGGTCAACTTGCCCTTTTTGCCTCTCTGAGGACAGCTATCTCTAGCCACCTAACATGCTCATTATATATTTGCCTCAGCAACTTTAATGTAAGCACTTTGAAGGAATGAGTCTCCCTCTCCCCATAGGATCACGTGGCTTTAGAACGTGCCTGGTCAAGACTGTTGAACAGAGTTGATCAGCATTGGCCTCCCTTCCCCGAGCTCTACCAGGGCTCCAGCACACTGAGGCTTATTTTGTGATGATTCCACCCACCATGGGCCTCTCCATTAATTGCCCATACCCCCAGATCTTGTCCCTTATCCTCTGTCCAGGGCTAGACTCCCCAGGACAGTGAGGCATGTGGGGGAACCATCCTTTCACCTTTTCTAAGAAGCAGGACTGGGAGAGCAGGTGTAGCTTGGCCTCCCAAAGACCTTCTCCCTTTGCCCTCACTGAGTCTGCTGGGTGAGGAAGGGCCAGTTCAGAGGCTTCCTTAGAGCCCCTGTCCCCACGGGGACCTGAGAGACATTTTCAACTTCTCTAAAGAACTAATGGAATCTCCATCCCACGGTGAGACTGAACAGGCTAAATTAAAAGATCATTTTTCTTTACTTTTGGCTGGAATTATATCAATGCGGTGTCCTCATGGGAAAATGAATTACTTGATAAATGCAGTTTGGTAGATAAAAATCTTTCAAAATATGGGGTCTTTCTGGTGTTTAAAAAGTTGGGAACCACTGATCCAGCTCAAATGCTTCATTCCCTAGAGGAGAGGGCTGAGGCCCAGAGGGGTCACACAATAGGTTAGTGACAGGCTTAGGGCAAGGACCAAGTCAACTGACCCTAGTTAACTGCTCTCTGCTACACCATGCGACTCTCTGCTTTCTCTAGTCCTCATTACTCCTTCCTGGACAGAGGGTCCTCCGAATCTGCTGACCCAGTGCCTACTGCTCTTCTGTGAAACTTCTACAGGGGTCTGATGCCCACACACTCGCTACGGGCACCACTGAGCCCCAGCATCTACTTCCGTCAATATCATGTCCACAGCTGCCAGGGGACTGTACCTGTGAAGGAAAGGAGACATCCCAGAGGCCTCAGGAGGATACATCAGTGTCAGATTCAGATTTCACTATAAGTAAAAGAAACCTTGACAAATAGTGGATTAACTAAGCAAGTTGTTTCCTTCCTTCCTTCCTTCCTTCCTTCCTTCCTTCCTTCCTTCCTTCCTTCCTTCCTTCCTTCCTTCCTTCCTTCCTTCCTTCTGTCCCTTCTATGCAACAAGAAGTCTGGAGGTAGGCAGTCTAGGGCAGGTGCAGCTGTTTGAGAAGGTCCTTTAGGTACAAGGCTCTTTCTTCTTTCCTAGGAAAGCCTGGAGCTGGGAGGAAAAGAGAAACCCAGTCTACACATGTGAGTACCTCGTGCTCTTGTGCCAAAGTGTAGCCCTATCCCATGTGTCTCCTTCTGTGGGAGCCAAAAATGTTCTTTTTCTCTCCTTAACCTTGTTCAAGTTACATTTGTTTCTGTGCAACCCAAAGCCTCTCTAATAAACTCATGCACTCCCCTGGCTTCCACTGGCTCTCAGGTCCATATCCATACGCCAGACCCTTCTCCTGGACTCCAGAGCAACCACCTCCACCCTTGATATTAATACCTGGATATATGCAAACACCTCAAACTCAACATGTCTAAAAGCGGACTCTTCACCTTCCCCATACCTGTGCTTCTTCCTTGTGTTCTCTGTTTTAGTAATAACGTCATAATCCATTGGCTGAGCAAGCTGGAAACTAGCGATCACCTTCCATTCCTTTCCCTCTTTCATTCCCCACATGCCATCATCAAGCTTTGGAACTCCCACCTCATAAACGTCCCTGTCCCCAATGCCAACCTGTACCATCACCTCTTGTCTCTGTGACCGTCATTGTTTATTTCCTACCCGGCAGTCATTTCCCGATTTCCCTGCCTATCAGAACTCCCATCTTGCTCCGGGCAGCCGTGCTCCTAGTTCCAGGTACTGAACCATAATGAATAACCCTGTTCCCCTTTGCCAGATAGTCAAGTTCCCAGCCTTGCCTGCAGTTAGAAAAGCAATATGATCCAGTTGTGATTCATGAAATGTAAGAAGACATCTGCGATGGGTTTCTAGGAAAGTTTTGCTTTTCTGAGAAAAGGAACAGATGGTGGCTAGTACCATCCCTTCTCACTTCTCCCTAACTTGAATAAGATTATTGTTTCTGGAGCTGAGGCAGCCATTTTGCAACCACGAGGGCATACGCAAGAGACCAAATAACCAGCATGTGGAGGATAGTGGAACAGAAAGGACGGAACAAGCCTGGGTTTCTTATGCTATCACTGAGCTGCCCAACCCTCCGTGAGGAGGCCTTACCGCCTGATTTCCTGTGGGTAAACAATAAATGTCATTACAGGTGTTAAGCCATGTTGGGTATTCTCTTACTTGAAGCTAACTAACTAACACAATCTCCTAATTAGTCTCTCTGGCTTTGTTCTCTTTCTCTCCTTTGAATCATTCCTCACACAGCATTCAGAGTAATCTTTTACAAATGTAATTCTGATGTTGACATTACCTTGCCTAAATGCTTCTGATGGCTTCTTGTCCTCACTTTAGTGCAACTTGTATGACCAGCTTCACTGGCTTGGAATAAATATAAGGGCTGGCCTCTTTAATATGCACACCAACCCCTTGAGCTTCAGTCTGCTCAGATTAGCAGGTGTCCGGTTTCCCTTTTAGGCCTGAGGACCACAGTGGTTGCTCAACCCAAAGGAGTCAATCTGGCATTCAAATGCCAAGAGAAGGGAGAACTTGAGCATATGCCAGGCTATCATTGGGTCCTTATTTTTTGGTCATCACTGACTGTCCTGTCCCATGGTGTCTCATTTGCAGGCCAGTCACACCCCTGTCTGACACTGCAGTGGTAGCTGGGTTCAATTGCCCTTCTCTCTGTTCCAGCAGTGGCAGGTTTTACCTCCCCCATCACAGACCTCGTCTCATTATACCACGGTCACATGTTTACTTCCCTGCCACTCCATCTGTGATGTAAGCTTCTGGAGTTCTGTGGTCTTGTTTTATTCATCGTACATCCCAGGAAGAATGTCTGGCATATGGCTCTCAATGAGGCTGACTTTACAAATGAATAAATCCTTGGCAAGAAGAGCCCTGGAAACCCTAAAAGTGGGGACTAGGAAGTGGGGGGAGGCAATTTTGGATTTACCTTGCTGCCCTAAGCATGGCATAGATGAATTCTTCTCTATCCAACCTTTGAGGAAGTGCATAGAGAGTTCTATGTTTCTGTGTCCCAGTGTGCATTTGCATATTTATGTTTAACTGGAAAAATATCAACTACCCCTAATAGGGGAAGATGGGGGAGGCAGATGGCCTCGGTTCTAGGAGCTTAATCAGCAAGCCACAGGAGCTATTTTCAGAGCTTCCAGTGGGTTTGGGGCTATGTTGAGGGAGTATGGGAGCCCAGTTTTGTGGCAGAGATCGGAGAGAGCAAAATTGCTCCATGTAAGAAATGAGCGGAATTTGGATTTTGTCCTTAAGGAGATGACAACAGAAAAGAAGGGGAAGGGGATGTGCTGGATAAGATGAAAAGAGTCTAGGTCCTGAGTTGTGAAAATGACCAGTGGATTTTTAAAACTATAACCAGAAACGTCTATTGTTTACTGTGGTCTGTATCGCTATGATGTAAATCTCTCCATTTCTTCAAATCTTCCAAAGTGTGCCATGCCACAGAAGACTGGTATTTATGCCATGCTCCCCATCTGAATGGGGGTGGTGTGGATGAGGGACAGTCACCAGGAATGGCTGGGGGACCCTGGACCTCATTTGTCAAAATTCATCAAAAGCAGGAGTGCCTTCTGGAAGTTTGTGGAAAACCTGAGATCGGCATTAGACTTGCAAAATCCAAGGGGTGATGATGGTTCAAGGCACGTTTGCCTTGATGTTAAGGGTCAGCGTGCACCCCCGCCCAGTGTTTATGAACAAGTCTGTGTGTGTGAGAAGTGTGGGCTCTCATGGTTGAATGCTGTGTTTGCGACTACACTTGAAGATGTGCATGTTCATGTGCTACTTTTAGAATTGTGTCGATATGTGATTGCAGGTTGTGTCCTTGTTGGAGATGCTGCCAAGTATGGTCATGTGATCATAGTTTTCTTCCTCCCTGAATCTTCACGTAGGAACACCGAGCCCCCTCCCACTGCATGAGGAGTAGAGGCCTTCCCAGGATCAAACCAGCACTCCCCTCTGAGCCTGGCCAAGGAACATGCACTCCCTGCCTGCCCCATCTCCCTCCTTCCCTTGCCCGTTTCCCTGTCTTCTTCCTCCAGTCCCAAGAACAGCCAAGGCAAGAGCAGGGAAACAAAAATTCTGGTGAGATGTGTTCCATTCCATTCCATCCTGTCCCTCCCCAACCCTCCTCACCACAAGCCAGTGAATTATGAGCATATATATAACAAGACCTGGCGTCCCCCTATACCCAGCTGTGCCCCTGCCTGGTAAAAGATCCAGCTGAGATGGAGACGGGGGGATGGGGTGCCCACACAAGCCAACCACACAGCCCACCCTGTCTCTAGCACCATGGCCTGGCTCATCTGCTCTGTCTAGACAGCCCGAGCAGACCCCAGGATGACTTTTCCCATCCTGAACAAAAAGGGTACATTTGTGCCATCTGTGCTGCCGGGTCTCCTTCTCCCTGTGTAGACACTGCCTGTCTGGGTGTGGCAGACACTGAGGTCTCCCGGGCAAGGTCCCTGCTGGACGCTGGAGGGCCTAAGGCCGGCAGCCCTGCCTCGGCTCATGGGCAGGGCTCCCTCGAGCTGGCCCACCTGGAACCTGGAAGGAGTGCCTGGTGCTCTGGAATGAGCAGGCATCTGGGATTCTCACTGGAGACTGTTTACTGGTGGATTTGCATGGCAGGTTAACAACCCACAGCAGCTCACTTCCTGCCAGGGACTTTCAGGAACAATTTCTCCAAGCCAGCGTGGCCCAGCCCAGGCAGGAGCCCTCCTCAGCCCTCCCTCCCTCCCCACATCAGCCACGTGGACGTGACTCACGCAGGCTCCCTGAGCCCCTGCCAAGAGCAGCCAGAGGACTGCCTGGGTAGAGTTGGATGGGCTCCTTCAGGAGTGGGAACAGTGCAGGGTCCCTGCGTACCCTCCTCCCACTGCCACTCTGTAAGGTGCCTGCCACCCAAGCCAGTGCAGCAGCGTCTCCCTGATGCTCGAGAGAAAGCCCACCCCTCCCTGCCTGGCCCCCTCCTTCCTCCCAGAGCACGCACTGCAGTCAGGGACCACTGTGTGAAGCCTCTTGGCTTTTTCTGGGGAGATCATATAAATAACCCACACCTAAAGCAAAGTATTCATATATATTATCTTGTTTTATCCTCATGATCACCTCATGAGACAGTCGTTATTTTTCCCATTTCAAAGAAGTAGAAATTGAGGATGAAAAGATCAAGTGAGAGGATGTTTAGGGCACAGAGGATGTTTAGGGCAGTGAAATTGCTCTATATGATGGTAGATACAGGTCATTATACACTTGTCCAAACCCATAGAAGCTACACCCCAGGGGTGAACCTTCATGTGAACTCTGGACTCCAGTGACAATGACGTGTCAGGGTAGGCTCATCACTTGTAACAGATGCGCCAGTCCAGTGGGGGGTGTTTACAGTGCGGACAGGAGATGCATGGGGAACTCTCTGTACTTTCTAATCAGTTTTGACATGAACATAAAACTGCTCTAAAATATAAAGTCTATTCTTAAAAAACATTAATTTTTACAAGTTAGAAAAAAGATTAAGTGACTTGTTTATGATCACAAAGGAAGTGGTTGATCCGTGATTCGAACATGGGGCAACCTGCTCACAGAGCCCGTGTTCTTTCCCACCTAGATGCCGCTCCCCAGGATACGAGATTGATGATTCAGGCTGCACCAGGACCCATTAGGGCTTCTCTGAGGCTTGTTTCCTTGATCCCCAGAGCTTCCCCCGTTTTGCACGCACTGCATGAGCTCCTGAACGTACTTGCAGATTTACCAGTCACCATCTTTGCCAACTGCAGCTCCTCACCCCAGCCTGTCATCCGTCTGCTCCACCTTCTGCAGTGCCTAGACCACAAGAGCCTTTGGCCTTGACTTAGCTTCTCTGTATTCCTCACATGCAGCACAGGGTCTGGCACATAGTAGGTGTTGAATAGATGCCCGTTGCGAGAAAGCATGAATGAATGAATGAATGCACAGAGAGAGAGAACAGGAAGGTGGAAGGAAGAGAAGATAAGAGATAGAGAAAAGAGATGGAAGAAGAAGTGGGGTGGAGCACAGGGCAGGAAGGAGAAAAGGCTTTGTCTTCCTGGGAACTGGGAGGCCCTTCTCAGTTGCCTGTTCTTCACTTCTCTCCCAACAGAAGCTGTAAGGTCACAGCCAGGAGCAGATTATTGCTACTGCTTCCTGGGGCAAGAGACGCTTCCCCTTTCAATGTTTTCTGGAAAAAGAAAATTTTAAAAAATTAAGTTCCTTAACCCTGTCTTCCCTTCCCAAAATGATATTTAAAAAGAGGAGCAATGAGTCTAGTTTAGAAATTCTCTCTGTAAAAAGCAGCCTTTGCCCACAGTGGCTGGCCCACTGCCCCCGCAAGCCAGGGCTGGGCAGGCCCCACCTCAGAGGGTCACAGGTCCCTGTCGGGGGCCAGATCCCCAGAGCCCCCAGGGCTGGACCCCTGCCTCTCCCTCTGGGGACTTTTCATAAAGTCTTTAACCCTTAGAACTAGAACTGTTCTGAACCTTTTCTACAGAACGAACGTGTTATTTGGGCAAAATAGGAAAGGAGAAAAATTGAAGTGGAAAAATCTTTGGTTTGGAAATTCAGCTGACTGTCCTCATTTGGAATAAAACCTCCTTCAGGCCCTGGCGGCACGGCAGGCAGCAGTGCCAACAGCAACACTGGCTGCTGGGAGGAGGTTTGGGGACTTTTCAGAGCTGCCAGAATGGTATGAACTTGGAGTCCAGAAAGACAGTGACAGGGCTCATCTCCGGGCTGAATCCCAATCCTCTTCCTCATCTCTGTCCAGACAGTGGTCAGTCATTCTGATGTGTTGGGCAGGGACTATCCTGGGGGCACAAACAAGACCAGAAGTGGAAGTTCCTCAGGGAGGTCAGGAGCTGGGGCTGCCTCATGTCCAGCACCTACCTCAGTGCCTGGTGCATGGAAGGTGCTCAAGAAACATCAGCTGAAAACAAAAAGGAACATGTAACCCTTGTCCTAAGAGGTTGACAGGAGACCCAGCTTTTGCCCTCAGGTTGGCGCCAGCCTAATGGTGGAACAGATATAAAGGATGCAATTCAAACCTTGAATACCAAGTACAAATGGAAACAATAAAAACCAAGGACTCACCTGTCAGAGTAGCACAGTGGGCTGGCTCACAGCCAGCGAAGTTGATTGAGAGCATCACTCCAAAGAGTCTGTCTTAAGTGGACCTTGGAAGGAGCAGGTGGGGATTATTTGGCTGAAACTACTAGGGTGAGTGTCAAAGTGGGGAGGAGAGTTCAGACTGAAACTGAGAGCAAGGACAGCAGGAGGCTGAGGGGTGGGGCAGGTCCCCACAGCTGGAGCAGAGAGCCCGGCTGACCTCGACAGGTGTTTGCAGGCATTGTACAAGTAGCACTTAAGTTCACACTGGCTCACTGGTCACCTGGGTAGCCAGGGAAAATATCACAGTGTAATTCACAGGACTGGCCATAACTTATCCCTGAGAGTTTTCATTTTCAGCCTTGGTTGAGTTTATGGCGGGAAAGAGTGGAGGCTGGATTGATAAGAGTCCAGAGACCAAACCGATGTGCACAACAAACAGCACGGAGAAGAATAAGGGAAAGTGTGGAAACGTGGAGGAGCCAGAGAGGCAAGAGGGTATGTGGAGAGAGGCAGCATGGGTGGGCTGCTGGTTGGGTTTTTGTTTTGTTTTATTTTGCAAGAGAGAGGGAGATTGGAGCAGCTATGGAGAGGAGGCAGAGGAAAGTATAGAGCGGCTTGCTAAAAAGGTTTGCTGCGTGACGGGTGCCGTGTGATCCACTGCACATGGGCGCAGGGTTTCAAAGATCCCTGTGGATGTTCAGCTTTCTGGAGCTCGGCTGATGGTCCTTTAACGGTGACCCTGTTGAGTAGACTTTGGGGCAGAGGAAGCAAAAAGGCCCAATTTTATTCTGGTTACAACTTCCTGGCAGACAGTGTTTCTTATCCAATATTGAGTTTCTCCTTCCTTACTAATAAAACCACAATTGGTTGCCCAGAAAAAACATGGCCTTTCCCTTGCTCCCTTGCAGCTAGGAGTAGCCATGTGACAGCTCTGACCAACGAGGCACCTGCAGAGGCTGCCGGAGGGTTTAGGGCAAAGTCTAGATTCCCAGGCCCCCTTTCACATAATAATAATAATAGAAGTAAAGTACACAATAAATGTAATGCACTTGAATCATCCTGAAACCATCCTCCTCCAAACCCTGGTCTATGGAGAAATTGTCTTTCATGAAACCAGTCTCGGTGCCAAAAAGGTTGCGGACTGCTGCTCTAAGACCTTCAACATCCAGGTGAGGAGACTTGTGCCACGCATTCGTGGAGATGTCTTCCCAGATATTGGGCCTCAGCGTCCTGGAGTCCTGGTCAGCCTAGCAGAAGGAGGCCAGAGGGAGCCTGTTGGTAATTACCTGTTGAAGACCACAAATAATTTTGATCCATAAAGAAACTTTCCTTTCCTGTTCCATCCTGGCCTCAGCTTTGGCTACAGCCCCTCTGTACTCGCCTACCCCTTGGGATAGACATAGTAGAGAGATAGCCTGAAGTTACTCATTAGTTGGTGGAGATATTGTATTTGACAGCATGTCCCAAACATACCCTCCTCCTGCCCGATACTGAATCCCAGGCACCAAAGAAGACCAAGCTCTAGCCTGAGTACTGTGAATGAGAAAGCAAGAGGCAAAATTATGGATGATTTTGAGGATATCCATTCAAAGCAATTGTTCTCCACCCTATATGGATTCTGTTGAATCCTGGAGCAGATTAGAAACAGAACAAGTAGCATTTGGGGCAGTCAATTGTTGCTTTCTTTAACACCAAGCTGGCAAACTCTTGTTTTAAAACTAATATAGAACAAGCAATTTGTGCAGCCCTATGTTGTCATTTTTTTTTTTTTTTTTCTGACTAACAGTCTCAAAGTTCTTTGTGAAGGAGGGGAAGGTCCAAACAGTTAGCAGCCAGGGACATTCTTAGGAAGGGCAGTGGAAAGCCGCAGTGCTGCTTCTGCTGTGGGTCTACATACCTAAAACTGAGCAAAGGATTATACTCGGTGGGCTGGACTCTGCCCCCAAAATGAACTAGAACAAAACAGACTTACAGTTAGCATTTGTGGGAAGGCGGCAAAATACTTTTGTGTCTTTCTGCCGCAGAAACACAGAAACAAAAGACTGATGAAGGCTACCAATCTGGCAGAAGTCTAAGGAATTAGAAGTAAAGGAACAAAAGTAAACAGAAGGACACAAAGTTTCTAGTTTTTTAAACAAGACATGATCCTGGAAACTAGTGTAATGAGGAAGAAAAACAGCTGTTGAATATGTTATTTGATGACTCCAATGATATAATTATTTCATCATCCAAAAAGGCTTTGATAACTTCACCATTAGCAGTAAGATTAAAAATAGAAAAAGAGGAAGGAGAAGCTCCAATTCAGCACGAATCTGATTCATTCTCTTTAAAAGACCCAGGCTTGTGGCCTGAACTGGTAATGGAATCTAGCTATTAAGAATGGTTCTCTCTGTTGTTGGAATTTTAAGAAATGTTGAAGTTGGCAAAGTGGTTGCTTTATTTAGCAAAATGTTTTCAGCTACGGTGGTCCATTAGAACACCAAGAAACAGAACAAAAGAAAGAAAAATCTACTGGATAGAGCTCACATTAAATTCACAATCCCACGATTTCAAAGTAGCAGCCATATACTTACAAATTAAAATTGGAAATTTGTATTTTCTGAGCTTTGTGTGGGATGGAGAGCTGGTAAGGGACTTTCTGCTTTTTATGCGTGGATCCAGCAAAATGATTTTTGGTCCTAACTAGAGGCCCACGGTTTAAACAATGCATTATTCACCCAATTGTGTTTATACCCTTCCCCTGATTCCCTGTGGCCTACAAACGCTGCAGAAACGTTGTCTGCTCTACAAACGTTGTCTGCTCTACATGCTCAGACAATCCCAGCCTAAATACAACTTTCCTTCGACCTGGGTCCTCTTCCAGCTCCGGCCCTAGCACTCAGCTTTTCTTCCCAATTAGTTTGAGAGGGAAATCCATGTTCCACCCTGTTAGGACTGCCACATAAAATACAGATGCACACTAAAACTTGAATTTCAGATAAATGACAAATTATTTTAGTATATGGATGTCCCATGCAATATTTGAGGCATACTTACACTAACAAATTATTCATGGTTTATCTGAAATTTACATTTCAGATGAATTGGAATGTAAGTGAACATCCTATATTGTCATGTGCTACATCTGGCAATCCCACTCCTTGTACCCCTTTCTCACTTTCCATTTGCTGCTCAACCCATTGGAACCTGGTTTCTGTTTCTTCTTCTCTGATCCTGCTCTCCTCAAGTTCTCCAGGGCCGACCTCTTAATCATCAAATCCAAAGAGCGTGTTTCGAGCCCGTACAGCAGGGACCTTTCTGGAGCACTCGGCAGTCCCTGTTGGTGTCTCCTCTCTGGGGAAGGTGAAGCTGTCTTCCCTCTTGACTTCCAGCGTGCATCAGGCCTCTCACTCCCTCCATCTTCCTCTGACAGCTCCTGCTTCCTTCACGAGCTGCCCTTGCTAAGCCCCCCTTGTGTGTTGCTGTTCCCCAGGGTGCCATCGCTGGCCGTCAGCACTCGCTACGCACAGAGCTGTGTTTGCTGCCGTATTTATCTCCCGCTCAGCCCCGCTGGCCTCAGCTGCCCGAGCTGCTCCTGCCTCCCCATCCATCACGCTGGCTGAGGGCACCAGGATTCCTCACAGAGACACCTCTCTGCCCTCGGCCTCCAAGGAGATGGGCTCAGCTGTCAGAGAAGGGAGCCATTTGCAAAGGGGTCAGAGCGCCAGGATTGATGGCTGTGAATTATGGACGTCACATCCCAGTCAGTCCCCAGCCCGAGAGGCTGTCCCTGCCCCCCTTCCCTGAGTGGCCTCTTCTGCCTGCTGTCCCTTCAGCATGTGCTCATGTCACACTAGGCGCATTCCTGTGTGGACATTATTTGTTGGCTGCGTTCTGTAGTGGGTGGGGGTGTTGTGCAGACCGCCCGAGTAGGCCGGGACCCTCTGAGCAGGAGGCTGTGCCTCCCCCATGGCTAGAGCCCGGCCCGAGGGCTGTGCGGCCACCACACCTGGTGGGAGCTCGGTACCGAGAGGTCACCGTGCCTGGTGATGGGGTGGCAGAATGAGGCATGGTTGTCTCCAGGAGCCCCAGGAGAGGACCAGGAGAGGTTGTCCTCAATCTGTGGAGGCAGCAGAGGGCCAGACTGCACACAAAGTGGTCGCCAGAGCCATGTCGTTCCCACATCGAACGGCACTTTGCAATACTCCGCTCCAGTGAGGGTTGCCCCAGCGCCTCCCTCCTCTCCCTCCACCCCTTCCTTCCTGCTGGGGCTCTGCTCTTCCTCCCCTGCTGCTCCCACAGCTCTGGTCTCTCTTCTGCTTGCCTGGCCTGTGGCCTCCCAGGCCTGTCCCCGGGCAGTTTCCCTTCCCCACCTCTGTCCCTGCCGCACCTGGGCCTTCCTCCCCTGCACAAACACGTCACTGTTAGCCTCTCATGCCCTCCCCGGGCTTCCTCCATCCCCCCTGCCAAAGAGTCCCACACCGGTGAGACTGTTTCAGGCTCCTTAGACGCTTCCTGCCCCTTCTCCCGTCCAGTCTGCTACCTTTGCTCTCACCCAGAACTCACGTCTTTCTCCTAATTCACATGGCGTCCATCTCCTAACCAGTTACTCAGACTCCAGGCTTGTCTCCTCCAAAACCTCCCCTCGCAGAACTTCCTGAACACCCGGCTGACCCTTCTGACACTGCGCACCACCCCCAACCCTGCAGGAGCTCCTTGCATGCTCTGCCTCTAGACACCCCCACTCTGCCCACACCCCGCGCCCCAGCTGTGGCCGGCACGGTGCTCCTTCTGCTGAGGCCCCCTGGAGTGCCTTCCCCTGCCCACCCTGTGCCCCCTGAGCTCCCACCAGCCCTGGGTGTCCTGGCCCAACATCTCTGCGTCCAGGGCACCTTCCTTGATCTCTGTGCCCAAGCAAATCAGCTGCTCCGCCTGGGTGCTGCCACAGGGCTGTGCGCACACCTCTGTCTCGTGGTGACAGCTCAGATTCTAATGGTTTATTCATGTATCGGTGCAACCCCCAGCCTGCCCAGCCGTGTGTCTCATCTCCCCAGCACCTGGAGTCCCTGGCTCATGAAAGGAATGCCTCTAAATGACTGAATGAGGGAAATAAGAGGAATGAAGGAGTGTTGGGAGCAGACAGGCTGATGGGCAGAGGCCCGCAGGTGAGGATTATGAGGGCGTCCGTCTCAGGAGCAGCATCGGAGGTAAATGAGAACAGAGCGGGATTCAGCCACAGGAGGGAAATCTCTGAATCTACAAACACCCTTTCCCTAGCTGCTCCCGTCAGCACCTTCTCAAAGTGAGGAAAATAAATCTGTTTTCCTTATGACAAAGGCTGATTTGATGATAAACCCTCTCAGCTTCCCAGGAGGCGGCGGTGACTCTGGTAGGTGGGGAGGAGGCAGGGGTGGGTGGGGAGGAGAGGGAGAGGGAGGGAGGCGGGGGCGGGCGGAGTGGGGAGAAGGCCTGTTCTGTGCGCTGATTGCTAATGTGGCCGAAAGGCGCAGCGGGTTCTGCAGGGAAGCGTTTCTGTGCGTGAGAAGGCAGAGGAAGCAGGCAGCGTTTAGCAAGCCACCCACAGGCTCCCTGGGAAGGGGAGAGGGAAGGAGAGGGCTGGCAGGGTGGAGAGGCCCTGCTCTGCCGCCCTGAGCCACAGCAGGACCCAGCTCTGTCAAGGCCAGGGTCACCCAGGGCCCCTCAGACAAGGACAGGGCCCTTCTGCTGTCCAGGGGGCTGTGTCACCTGCTGAGGTCACAGACTCTGTCCCTAGGGAAGCACGGGCAGGTCACTGGGCCGTCTCCACCTTCCTCGGGGTGCACCCCGTCCAGGCCTGGCACGGAAAGATCGCAGCCTGCGAGCCTTGCAAGGCTTCTGGGAGTCCCTGTCCCCGAGGTGGCGGGGGTTCCTTTGGGGTGGCTGGGTCTGAGCAGTGAGTGGATATTGGGGGATGACTGGGCATCCCCTATAACTATCCTCCCTCACCCCTGAGAGGAGCAGAGTGGTCTGCATGGTGGGCGGGCAGCCCACCCCCGTCCCTGGGGGCTCCTGTGGTGGGGGGTCTTGCTCTGAAGATCAGTAGCTGCTCCCTGCCCCC
>CAUYPO010064420.1:0-11892 GCA_963574435.1 Cheirogaleus major | reverse complement strand
CCATCTGGATCAGCTGTTGTTTTTTCATATGATAAGTAACAGATTCTGTGTATACACTATTTCTGTGGGTGGTATACGAAGGAGGCAGCCTGGGCATCCTCACTTCTATGGTTTCTTGATCTGCCACTTGGGGCTACCCCTGATGGCAGGGTTTACTTGTGGAGCCTATTGTGGCTGCTTGCATTGGATTTGTTCCTTGACCACGGCCCTGACTGTTGGCAGCTGACCAGGGGTGGAGATCCAGCCCCAGCGTTTTGATCAGCTGGGTGACCTAAACCAGTCTGAATAGCAAAGTTATTAGGCGGTCAGCTATTGATCTGTTCCAAGGCCTGGTGGATTCACCCTAGACCAGGGGAAAGTGGCTTTTCTTGTCTCACCCTGCCTCCAGGGGTGGAGCCTACTACTTTCGGTGTGAAAGATGCAGGCTAGGGCTAGGAGGTAGCTTCCCAGTCTTCCCAGCACCCCAGCACCCCAGCGGCTGTAACTCCCATTGGCATTAGCCTCCTCAGTACTAATGTTCAGAGTTCATCCATCAAGACAGGCCTGGCTAGTTGATCATAGATCATGTAAGGACAGAGTGTGTCAGGAGAGTCCCTGGGCTGGGGGAGGGGATCTGTCCACCACGCTGTATCACACCACGGCAGCTGGACTGTGGACCCCCACAGTGGTGACTGTCAGCCCACTCACAGACTACCAGCGCTGGAGGGCAACTGTTCAGGAGATGGCAGGTGCCAGATTTGGGAACTGGGTCATCAGGATGCCCCATTGTCTCTTTTATGTTGCCTTCCCACTATATCACGCCTGTTCAGCCATAGCTCTCACTCTTACTGACCCACCCTGAGTGGGCCTATTTGCCTAAGGCGGTTCCAGCTCAGAGTCCCCGACTTAGTGAACATCTCTGTAGGACTGGCCCCACTGGTTACCAGAGGCAAGATATCTAACTGCCTCCCCTCTCAGCTCAGTCTGGTTTCCTCATCACTTGGTGCTGTCCTAGCATGGAGCTCCAGGAGTTTCACGGTGCTTTCCACTAATGACTACTCTCTACAGCATCCACTACTCCTGCCGTGATCTTCATCAACTTCAGGCAGTTCCTTGTCTGAGTGGATGTAGAGGTCAATGGGGAAGCAAGAAGTCCTCCTGTGGGTCTGATCCCACTTCACTCCCTGGCCCGGTGAGCTGGAGGTCTCCCGCACTCTATGCCCTATTGTTTTATTTTCACTCTCCAGAGAACGTGATCTTATCTCCTGTTCACCTTGTTTTTTCCATTTTTGAGATTCCCACTCTGAAACTCTGCCAATTCACAATGCTATTCTTGTGGGGGAGAAATCCACTCATGTGTAGGAGACCAAGATCTATGCTTCTTTCTCTGGGAGCAGGAATCTGGGGGGTTACCTTTACTCCACCATTTTTTCTCCTCCTTCACACACATTTTTAATGAGGGTGTATATTACTACATGATAAGGATCCACTATCATGTACATAATCAATAGTCTATTTCCAATGGATATCATTTGCAATGCTTAATTTTTCTATGATTATCAATAGTGTGTATGAGCTTGAATGTAAAACTGTGAACCATAAAAGTTAAGATTGAAATCATACCATACCACGTATATTTTCTAACCATAGTAGACTGAAATTATAAATCCATAGCAGTAGAGGAAAACTGAAAAATTCTGAAATATAAAGAGGTTAAATACTTTTTTGTTATAAATACTTATTTTGGTGAGTATTCTTTACATCTGTTAAAAATAACTTTGCATTTGACTATTGCTTTTTATTTGGTGTGTGTGGGGGGGAACAAAGTCTTGCTATGTTGTCCTGGCCAGTGTGCAGTGGTATCACTGCAACCTCAAACTTCTGGGTTCCAGCAATTCTCCTGCCTCAGCCTCTTAGGTAGTTGAGACTACAGACACATGCCGCCATGCCAAGCTATGCATTTGACCATTTCTTAACAAGTGTCATGTCAAATGTGATAAAATTACTGCTCAAAAACATTTCTAAATTCAATGTATTTTTCATTCCTGCAAATAATTTGGCATTTTAAACCAATATGAGCATGTCCTTACAATTTCATAATTTGAGCAAGTCTTTATAAACCATCAAATAATTCAAATAATTAGATTAATATTGGTCTCTCAAATATTCACCTTTATGGCTAAAATACAGGTTTCATAGATTTTTAATAAAATTATGCTATTTCATTTTTTGTAAATTTTACTTGGAAAGTAGCACAGTATGCTTTTATTGTTATTTTGTGTTGTATCCTTTTTTATAAACTTCTGTATGACTATTTCAAATCTGTGTATATTAATGATCAGAACAAATGCAAGAACATAATTCTAAGGGTTCTGGAAGCTGATTTGGGGAAAATTTCAAAATTTAATTCACCAAGTTTTCAAATTTTATTAGGACATTGAACCTAGAATAAATGAAACAGCAGGTTCAAAATCTGACTGGCCAAATTCAATGTTACTATGTAAGAAGTATTTGCACAAAATACAATCTTGGTACAAATCTAGAAACTAGTTATCAGTAAAAAGAAGTGTTAAAAAGTTTTCAGGGTAGGGAAAATGTGGTTGAGAGAGTGGCAAAAGCCTGAAGCAATTCCTGAAGTGGAAATCAGGCCTTCCAGGGTGGTTTTATTATCTCATTAATGACATGGGTTTTTGAAACATTCTGTAAGAAAAAATGGAATGGACAAGTGATACTGGGCTCAATGAGAGCCAAAATTTTTAGGTGCTATTATGGATTATATACTTTAAAATTCCCAAGCTTTTAAATGTCCTTACTAAAAAATAAGTATGTGATATAATGTTTATGTTAATTAGCTTAATTTAGCCATTCCATGATGTACACACATATCAAAACATCATGATATACACCATAGATATATCCAAATTTTGTCATTTGAAAATAAATTAAATTTAAAAAAACATTTTAGGTGCCATTAGTTATCTGGAAATATACTAAAAATCTGCAAGCAAGCCTAATTAGGCCCTAATTTTACAGGGAAGAAATAGTATCCAAAATGACCTGCTTAATTTATTATTGCACATGCTGGCACATGCAAAATAGTACACATGGACACCAAAGCAATATGTATTTGAAAACTACAATGAAGCACACATTATTAGAAGGATATTTTCTCAATGTAAGGGAGCACACAGTCAAAATGTCAGTAGTGTTGTTGTGTTTTGGTGTCATTAGTGCTAGAATGATGATGTAATGACTTAAATTATTTTCAATTTCTGAGGGCAAACATGTACCGCATTTGTGGATTTGACAGTGCCTTAGATAGCATTTTGAAGATTCTTAACAATCCGTAAATTTGGTGGTTGGGGGCCAATATGGCAGACTAGTAGCAGCCCATAAATGCCACTTTAATAAAGAGAACTGAAAGTGGCAAGTAGATATTTACCTTCAGATTGATTGTCTAGGAGAGAGCATTGGAAATCGATACAGAGGCAATAGGAGGAGCCCTAAGTGAAGAAGGGGGAATTAGGATGACCTACTTATCAGGATCAGATGAACCTGGGGAAGGCACCCACATATGCGGAAGGGATAGAAAAGAGAACTCCAGGGCACCGCAGTCCCCAGAAGATATTGCAATAGGAGAGGTTGGAGGGCCGCTCCATGCAACAGGCTTGCATTCTGATACAGGGAGATGAATAGAGACTGTGCTGCAACATTGCTCTGGAAAGAAGGCACAGTGGGGTCTTGCTGGTCCCCAAACCCTAGACACTGTGGTTGGTGACATTTTGAGGTTTCCAACTCAAGAGCACTGCATCTACCCAGGAGACAGATTTGTTGCTGATGCCTCCACATCACCCATACTTGGCCAGGGAGGGAGCAGGGAGCCTGGGTACTCTTGTATGCCCCATATGCAGGTGCCATATGTGCCCCCTCTGCCACCAGGGGACCCAGGCAGTGCACATAGCTATGAACCTGGCACCCACTGCCATCACCTGGATGGACCCATCCAGTCACAGCTGTCATAGGACCCAGGTAAAGCATGTGCCTGTGGCCCCTGAATCCTGCTGTGACCACCTGGGTAGTACCACTGCTACTGGACCTGGGCTGAGTGAACACCCAGACCAACATGCACAAACCACTCACTAGGCATGAAAGGCTGCCATGTACCAACTGCCCAACACATGCCAGCCATGAGCGCACCATGCCCACTGTGCCCACAATAGGGGCACAAGGAAATACAGGAAAATAGCAGTATAAAAGACATACAGTGCATCTGACCCTCTCCTGTCTGGTCAATCTTCCAGAGAAGGACTAAATAATGCCATCCAGGGACTTCACCCTCTCCTCACTGAGCAAAAGAGTTCCCAGCAGAGGAGAACAGGTGTACCACAAAGCTATCTGTTGAGCTGAGAGAAGAGATTCCAGATGAGAAGAAAACACTATAAGAACTTTGACAACATGAGAAAAAAGATTGTTTTGACATCTCCAAAGGATAACATTAGTTGTCCAGTAATGGACTGCAGCCAAAAGGAAATTGTTGAAATATCAGATATATAATTCAGAGTATAGATTGCAAATAAGATCAATGGGATTGATGAGAAGGTTAAAAACCAACACACAGAAACAAAAAAAGAAAAAGAAAAGAAAAGAAAAAAAAATTCAGGACTTCTTGAGATGAAAGTGTCATTTAGGAAATGTCAAAATACAGTGGGAAGTTTTGACAATAGACTAGACAAAATAGAAGAAAGAATTTCATAACTTGAAGACAAGGCTTATGAATCAATCTGGTCAGTCTGAAATAAAGAAAAAGAATTAAGAAGAATGAACAACATCTTTAAGAAATACAGGATTATGTAAAATGAACAAATATAAGAAACATAATTATTGGTGAGTGAGAAGAAGAAAAAGCAAAAGCACAGAAAACCTATTTGAGGGAATATTGAAGGAAAACTTTCCTGATATTGGTAGAGATGTTGACATTCAAATACAGGAAAATCAGCAAACATCTGAGAGATTCAATGCCAATAGGACATTACCAAGGAATATGGTCATCAGTCTGGCCAAAGTCAAATTAAAGGAGAAAATCCTACCAGCTGTGCAATGTAAGCATCAGGTAACTTACAAAGGAAAACCCATCAGACTAATGGCAGATTTCACAGCAGATAACTTACAAGTAAGAAGAGATTGGGTTCTCATTTCTAGTCATCTTAAACAAAATAACTGCTAGCCAATATTTTTGTATGCTGCAAAAACTAAGTTTCATAAATGAATGAGAAACAAAGTCTTCCTCAGACAAGCAAACACAAAAGAAATTTGTCAACACTAGACATGCCCTACAAGAAATTATTAAAGGTGCTCTATACCTGGAAGAGGACAATCAATATCCACCAGTGTATAAACACCCAAAAGTTAAAACTCACAACTTTTATAAAACAGTAACACAAGGGACAAAACAAAGCAACTAAGTAACAATCACTGTGATGACCAGAACAGTATCTCATATATAAATATCAACATTGACTGTAAATGGCCTTATTGTGCCACTTAAAAGATATAGATTAACCGAAGGAATAAAAAACACAAGCCAAATATATGCTGCTTCCAAGAAACCCATTTAATCTGCAAAGATTCTGGTAGACTCAAGGTAAAGGGATGGAAAAAAGCATTCCATGCAAAGAGAATACAAAAGCAAGCAGGAATAGCTCTTCTCATATCATATGAAATTTAAATCAACAATGGTGAAAAAAAAAGATGGTCATTACATAATGATAAAGGGAAAAATTCACCAAGAAGATATAACAATCCTAAATATACATATACCTAGCACAGGAGTTTCCAGATTCATAAAATAAATCCTACTAGATCTAAGGAATGAAATAGACAACAACATCATAAAAGCCAGGGAACTCAATACTCCACTGACAGAATTAGACAGATCATTGAGGCATAAAATCAACAGAGAAACATTATACTTAGAAAGAACTACAGAATAAATTGACCTAACAGACATTTACAGATCATTCTACCTAGAAAACTGCAGAATATACATTCTTCTCATCAGCACATGGTACATTTTCCAAAATAGATCATGTGTTAGGCCACAAAACAAGTCTCAGAAAATTTAGATACCATGTATCTTTTCAGACAACAGTAGAATGAAACAAGAAATAAATTCCAAGAGGAACTCTCAAATCTTCACAAATACATGGAAATTAAATAGCCTGCTGCTGAACAATCGTTGGGTCAATGGCAAAATCAAGATGGAAATCAAAAATTGTCTCAAAGTGAATCACAAAAGTACACAAGATTCCAAAATCTCTGGGATACACCAAAAGCAGTTCTAAGAGGGAAGTTTCAGAGCCTTCAATGCCTACATCAAAGAGATAGATTAAGCTTAAGCCCGTTATCCAAAGTGAAGCGACACAAGATATGGAAAAAGGGCTCCACATCTACTCGCCATCAAATCGGTACTGACTGTTTAAAACTATGGTGCTCAAATGGTGGTAGTGTACACCAGGGTTTCGGGAGTGGGGGCAAGACCCACATCATAGGGATGTGGAGAGCATTGTGGGGGGGAAGGGCATACCTCTAACCCTTCTTAGGATGAGGCAAAGTTATACAATGTATCCAAAGTGTAAAAAAAACATCTTTTGTTGGATGGAGAGCAGGCGGGAGGGGGAAGGAAGTGTAGAGTTACATGATGTGTGCCGTGTGCGCCACCTGGGGATTGGACTCGCTTGAAGCTCTGGCATGTGGGAGGGAGGAGTGGTAGGGGTAATGTATGTAACCCTAACAATATTTGTACCCTCATTATATGATGAAATAAAAAATAAAAATTTTTTAAAAAGGAAGGTGTCACCCTAATTCTAGGAAAACACAGCCCCTTTCCAAGAAATAACATGAATATTCCTCCTCTTGTTTAGCTTATAATTAAATGATTGCTTAAATTAGAGAAGCTAAAGGAATCATGGGGGCTGGTTCTCTTCCATAGGGAGAACAGCCTCTACTACATCTGTGAGGTAGATTTTCTATACTTTCTGAATAAAATTCACTTTCACTTTATACTGTCAACTTGCTCCTGAGTTCTTTCTTGTGTGAAGCCAAGGACCCACTTGGACCTCCAGTGATTTTCAGCATTAGCAGTTACTTTCCTGTGGCAGGAGGAATAAAGAATATAAATATAATATGTTTGGAAATGCAATGCAAGGCTTATATCTGGAAGAATAACAAGAACTTGTAGCCATGGTGACCTCCAAGGCAGGAAACTGGGGAGTGGGAATCAAGAGTTGGAAGGGGATATGGTTTTTACTCTTTGCAGTTCTGTACTTCTGAATTTTTTACCATATGCATGGTTTGTTATTCACCCAAAAAGAAAATGGAAAGCAGGGAGGCAGGAATAGAGGCAGGCTAGGGAGGCAGGAAGGGATGAAGGAAGAAATTTGTCAATAGTAGTAAAATTCTCAAAAACAAAGCAATAAGTCCCTAATGGCAATAACATATAAATAAATTTTGTTCCCTCTGGAAATCTTAAGTTTTCCTCATCAAGGAATAACAAATTAGTGTTATTTTTCAAATTCCAGCTCAACCCCTGAGACTATAGGTTCTCAAAGGAGTATTAATCCCTTAGGCCCCAGCTATAAACTCCCTGATTAGAAGGAACCACAGAGAGAGATCTTGGTGGACAATCACCTTGCACCAGTTATAGAAAGAATCTGGAGGCAATTCCTACATAAGTAAAAAAGAAATAAAAGAGAAAATTCTATTTTTCAAAATCAGGTGTGTATCATTGGAGTGCAGGAAGTGGCAAAGCAGAAGGGTGAGAGCCAAAGTCCTAGTATGTTTTATCCCAGGACCAAGAAGAATCATGTCATCCCTGCTGATATAATGGAAATGGATTGAGGTATTTGAATTGGACTGAGTGTTACCTGGGAAGGGATATGAATAAAAAAGTAATTGAATTAATCAATCACTTAATCAATTAATATTAATATTATATGCCTTTAATGTATTGTTCATATGTGTTATTATGGCCATTTGATGAGCACCCATTTAATGTCTGCCCCTGTACTGAAAAGTTTAAGTAAATTTGCTCTCTTGAACTTCACATTACTTCAAAGCAGGTTCTACTACTTCCTCCTCTTCATTTTTTCTTTCCTTTTTATTTTGAAATACGTATAGATTCGCAGAAAGTTGCAAAGATTGTACAGAGAAGTTCTTTGAACCCTTCATCCAGTTTTTCCCCTATGGTTACATTACATAATTACATTATGACACCAAAACCAGGATTT
Organism: Cheirogaleus major; assembly: GCA_963574435.1. Lineage (NCBI taxonomy): Eukaryota > Metazoa > Chordata > Mammalia > Primates > Cheirogaleidae > Cheirogaleus > Cheirogaleus major. The sequence goes on along the minus strand of CAUYPO010064420.1, from coordinate 3,628 downwards.
TGATATTAGTACTGAGTGTACCTATCATTTTATCACTTGTGTAGATTCATGTAACCACCATTATAACCAAGATGTAGAACCATACCATCACAGATCTCAGATTCCATACAGATCTCTCTCACACTAACCCTGACAGTCACACCACCCTTGCCCCTACCACCTCTAACCCCTGGCAATCATTAGTGTGTCCATCTCTCCAATTTTGCCATTTTGATAATCTTATACAAGTGAAATCATACAATGTGCAACTTTCAGAAATTGTTGTGTTTTTTTTTTGATTTAGCATAATGCCATTGAGATCCATCCAAATTGTTGTATGTATCAATAGTGTGTTCCCCTTTATTACAGAGTAATGTTGCACATTAAAGTTGTACCAGTTTGTCTAACCAATCGCCTATTGTAGAACATTTTGGCTATTTACAGTTTGGGACTGTTACATATAAAGCTGTTATGAAAAACTGTTTATCCATTTTTGTGGACACAGGTTTTGTGAAAATATAGTTGCCCAGGAGTATCAGAACTAAACTGTATGGTAAGCATATGTTTAGTTTTTTAAGAAACTACTGAACTGTTTCTCAGAGCGTCTGTACAATATTGCATTCCTACCAGCACTGTATGAGATATCTAGCACTCCGTCTCTTTGCTTTCATTTGGTATTGTCATTATTTACTTTGGCCATTGTAATACATGTGTGGTGATATCTCATCATGTGTAGTATAGTGATATTTCATAATGTCGTTAATTTGCATTTCTCCAACGTCTAATGTTAGATATTTTTTCATCTGCTTATTTATCATGCATATAGCCCTCATTCATGAACTATCTACTTATATCTTTCAATCATTTTCTAATTCAATTTTTTTTGCAGATATGAAATTTTGTAATTTCTGTAAATGCAATTATAAAGCATACAGGCAATTGAAATCCATAGACAATTATAGTTAAGTAATATTTTTCTCTATAAAACTTTTACTCAGCATAAAAAGGTTTATCATAGGTACCTTATTCCAAAGAATGCATGTAGTGAGGAACCACGTGACCTAGGAGGAAGTATTTGGGATTGGATTGGAAGCTTAGGTTCCAGCTGTGGCTTTGCCAGTGACTCTCTGTGTGATCTTAGGTAAATTACCCTCTCTGGGCCTCACACTTCTCATCTGTATATGGCAATAATCTTACCTGCCTGTTAGTGTGTGAGGATTAAATGAGAGAATGTGTGCAAATTGTCTGGAGCTGTGAACAGACCCCTTTATGGGTCCTAACAACTTCATTATTAAATTGAGGATAATGATGCCTGCCTTGAGAACTTCAATGCTACTGAAAATGAGGACAGGCTTTCAAACAGCCCTACAAATGTAAAGTGCTCTTGTGTTCAACTCAGGAAGGTCAGCTCGTATCGCACATAGCCCGTACTCGGTGACTATCTGATGGCAGTGATGGTGAGATGGCAGAATCTGGGGAGCTCTTGGTTTGGTTTTCCTGATATGTGGGCTTTGGGAAGAGTCCCCTAGTAGCTTTTCTGATGTCTACTTCATTTGCATTGACATTCAGGTGATCTCAAAACCCCAAAATGAAGTTGTGAGCTTGACCACAGTTTCTTGTGCTGTGCTCAGCCAATCTTCCTGGTTTCTGATTTTGTGAAAAAAGAGGTAGCTCCACGGATTGGCAGGAGCTTGGGCCTGTGGCTCCAGCAGGGGAAACATGAACATAAATAGCATAGAAATTACATTTCTTTTTTTTTCTTTCTTTTTTTCCAGTATATTGTGGGGGTACAAATGTTAAGGTTAGGTATATTTCCCTTACCCCCCTTGCCCCTCGAGTTAGAGCTTCAAGCGTGTCCATCCCCCAGTTGGTGCGCATAGCATTCATTATGTATGTATATACCCATCCCCTCTCCCCCACCTTCTCAACACCCGATAAATGTTATTCCTATATGTCCACTTAGGTGTTGATCAGTTAATACCAATTCTTCCATTCTTGGGATACTTCACTTACTAGAAGTAAGGTGGGTTCCAGCTCTATCCAGGAAAATACAAGAGGTACTATATCACCATTGCTTCTTATAGCTGAGCAGTACTCCATGGTATACATATACCACATTTTATTAATCCACTCATGTACTGATGGGCACTTGAGTTGTTTCCACATCTTTGCAATTGTGAATTGTGCTGCTATAAACATTTGAGTGCAGATGTCTTTTTTATAGAGTGTCTTTTGTTCTTTTGGGTAGATGCCCAGTAATGGATCAAATGGTAGATCTACTTGTATCTCTTTAAGGTATCTCCATATTGCTTTCCACAGAGGTTGCACTAGTTTGCAGTCCCACCAGCAATGTATGAGTGTTCCTATCTCTCCACATCTATGCCAACATTTATTGTTTTGGGACTTTTTGATATAGGTCATTCTCACTGGAGATAAGTGGTATTTCATTGTGGTTTTGATTTGCATTTCCCTGATAATTAGAGATGTTGAGCATTTTTTCATATGTTTGTTGGTCATTATTCTGTCTTCTTTTGAAAGGTTTCTGTTCATGTCCTTAGCCCACGTTTTGATAGGGTTGTTTGATTTTTCCTTGCTGATTTTCCTGAGTTCTAAATAGATTCTAGTTATCAGGCCTATATCAGATGTGTAGCATGTGAAAATTTTCTCCCATTCTGTAGGTTGTCTGTTTGCTCTCATGACAGTTTCTTTGGCTCTGCAGAAGCCTTTTAGTTTGATCAGGTCCCATTTATTTATTTTTGTTGTTGCTGTGATTGCCTTTGTTGTATTCTTCATAAATTCTTTGCCTAGGCCAATGTCTAGAAGAGTATTTCCAACGTTTTCCTCTAGAATTCTAATAGTTTCATACCTTAGGTTTAAGTCTGTTACCCAGCGTGAGTTGATTTTTGTGAGAGGTGAAAGGTGTGGGTCCTGTTTCAGTCTTCTACATGTGGCTATCCAGTTTTCCCAGGACCATTTATTGAATAAGGATTCTTTTCCCTAGTGTATGTTTTTGTCTGCTTTGTCAAAGATTAGATGGCTATATGAGGATGGTTTTATGTCTGCGTTCTCAGTTCTGTTCCATTGGTTAATGTCCCTGTTCTTGTGCCAATACCAAGCTCAGTTAATTACCATAGCCTTGTGGCATACATAGTTTGAAGTCTGGTAAATTGATACCTCCCATCTTGTTTTTATTGCCTAGAATTGCTTTTACTATACGGGGTCTTCTCTGGTTCCATACGAATTATTTTTTCTATATCTGTGAAAATGATGTTGGTATTTTAATAGGGATCGCATTGAATCTGTAGATCACTTTGGGTAGTATAGACATTTTAACGATGTTGATTCTTCTGACCCATGAGCATGGTATGGTTTTCCGTCTGTTTATGTCCTCTGCTGTTTCCTTCCTCAGTGTTTCATAGTTCTCCTTGTAGAAGTCTTTTACCTCCTTAGTTAAATATATTCCTAGGTACTTTATTTTCTTTGTTGCTATTGTGAAGGTAATTGAGTCTTTGATTTGGTTCTCAGTTTGACTGTTATTGGCATATATGAATGCCTCTGATTTGTGTGTATTGATTTTGTATCCTGAGACTTTACTGAATTCATTTATCAATTCCAGGAGTCTCTTGGTTGAATCCTTGGGGTTTTCTAG
>CAUYPO010064418.1:17500-30554 GCA_963574435.1 Cheirogaleus major | reverse complement strand
GCTGGGAAAATTGGATAGCCATATGTAGAAAGCTGAAGCAGGATCCACATTTTTCACCTCTCACAAAAATCAACTCACAGATTGGGTCTACCCCCCAACCCCCAAATCTCTGGTGAACACCACCACCATTTGAGCCCCATTGTGTTAATCAGTCAGTACCAATTTGATGGCGAGTACATGTGGAGCCCATTCTTCCCATCTCGTATCACCTCACTTCCGATAATGGGTTTAAGCTCAATCCAGGATCATATAAGCAGTGCTATCTCGCTGTCGTTTCTTAGGATTGAGTAATAGTCCATTGTAAACATATACCAAATTTTAATAATCCACTCATGAATTGATGGGGACTTGGGTTGTTTCCACATCTTTGCAATAGTGAATTGTGCTGCCATAAACATTCGGGTGCAGATGTCTTTATTATAGAATGTCTTATGCTCTTTTTTACTCTCATATTTTCTTGAAATAAATAAAAAAATATTCAACTTAAAAAAAAAGAAACTTCAGAGTTCTATGATCCCTCCTGTTTTGTAATACAGTGTCAATAGTAAGAGGAGTAAAGACCTATTATTAAAAAAAAAAAAAATCAACTCATGGTGGATAACAGACTTAAACCTAAGGCATGAAACTATAAGAATTCTAGAAGAAAATGTTGGAAAAACTCTTTTAGACATTGGCCTAGGCAAAGAATTTATGAAGAAGACCCCAAAGGCAATCATAGCAACAACAAAAATAAATAAATGGGACCTGATCAAATTAAAAAGCTTCGGCACAGCAAAGAAACTATCATAAGACCAAACAGATAACCTACAGAATGGGAGAAAATATTCACATGCTACACATCCGATAAAGGGCTGATAACTAGAATCTATATAGAGCTCAGGAAAATCAGCAAAAAAAAAAAAAAAAAAAAAATCAAACAACCCTATCAAAGAGTGAGCAAAGGACATGAACAGAAACTTCAAAAGTAGATAGACCAATGGTCAACAAACATATGAAAAAATGCTCAACATCTCTAATCATCAGGGAAATGCAAATCAAAACCACAGTGAGATATCACTTATCTCCAGTGAGAATGGCCTTTATCAAAAAATCCCAAAATAATAAATGTTGGCATGGATGTGGAGAGATAGGAACACTCACACACTGCTGGTGGGACTGCAAACTAGTACAACCTCTGTGGAAAGCAATATGGAGATACCTCAAAGAGATACAAGTAGATCTAATATTTAATCCAGCAATACCATTACTGGACATCTACCCAAAAGAACAAAAGACATTCTATAAAAAAGACACCTGCACTCGAATGTTTATAGCAGCACAATTCACAATTGCAAAGATGTGGATATGTTGTTTCTCAAGATCCAAATTGGTACTGACTGATTAACACTATGGTGCTCAAATGGTGGTGTTCACCAGGGATTCGGGGATTGTGGGGGAGTACACCCACATCTAAGGGATGTGGTGAGCATTGTGGAGGGGAAGGGCATACCTCTAAACCCTTGCTAGGGAGATGCAAAGACATAAAATGCAACGAAAATGTTTGTACTCTCATGTTTTCTTGAAATAAATTTTAAAAAAGAATGATTATTGCCTATGACATTAATTTCTCTACTTTTGAAATTCAAAGACAGATAAAATTATCTCAAAACATATTTGCTAACCAATATGAATTTGCTAATTTTTTTTGTCAAACAAGGATTTTTAAAAATCAATTATAATTTTATATCAGTATCATTCATAGAATAAGGACATTTTATTTGCAAAATGTTAGGAACCCAAAATCAAAGAACAGACGTTATCTCTAAATAAAGATGATTATTTAAATAGACCAAATTTAGCACATGGAAAACTCTATAGTGTAATGTTTATGTTTTCATTTCCTAATTTTATCTCAGACCCTTGAAACCTTCATCATAATCCACTTTATTTGGCACAACTCTGCTGGTCCCCTTGGCATTACAAGTGATTTCTAAAATTATGCTGGAAAGTTTCAAACATAAATTTTCATGTTAAATTAATAGGTAACTCCAGGGAAAGCAAAGCAAACAGTATGAGCAGGGTCAAACCTTCAACATAAAATGTTGAAAGGCTCCAGTCATAAAGTCAGGAGTTGGGGATCAGGTAAGTTAATAAAAATTATATAGCATTCACTGAAAAGTGGCTGAATTTTGGAAGTTATTATGCTTGTAAGCACTGAACAATTTCTTCTGCAAACAGAAATGGAAGCAAATGTGTGGAAAATCAAATTCTAGATATTCTGTGATAAATAACAGATGTGGAGCTATTTAGGTGAAATGCATAGAACAGATTCAATGGTGAAGCAGATGCAGATGTATTTTGGACAGATGTACTTAGGCATTTAGAATAAGAACAGGGTAGGAGAGCAGTTTAAAAAACACACACATGTTTGCTATGATGTTTAACTGTATCACTAGGAATCAGGGTCTTCAGAGGACACATAGAAGATGCCTCTTTTTGCAACCTATAACTGAAATGAAAGCATCTCAAGAACGGCTTTGAATTGTTTATGTCATGGCACTGCCTTGTGAGCAAAGTGCTCCAAACACTAAATGTCACCACAGTTAAATAGAGAATATGAGTTAGAGAACGTTAAAAGCTGTACCAATAAACTGCAAATGATAAAGTACTCAACTCAGCCAAAATTTTGTGTTGCACAGTCTACTTTTTTCCTCAAATTCTATGAAAACATGACTACAAACGTTTAATAAGGTATCCTTTCACATTACTAATGATGAAAATAGAGGCTTAAGATAGAATTGCCTAATCTCAATAACCACTAATACATTTATAGTCTTCAACAATAAAAAGCAAAATAATTTCTTGAACTTGCGATGTGTGAATACAATATTATATGAGACTGACAATAAACTATGATACTTATTATTTCCACTTCAATTAAATATGGAGAAATTAATATTTGCTTTGATGTTTCTTCAAAATTATTTAAGAGGAGGTCAGGAAGGACATTAGGTGGCCAAGACTCATAATTAAATCTTTTAAGCAACAATTGATTTATTCATTCCACAAGACTTCATTATTATCTGCAATACATGACATAAATCATTCTTGTGGCAGAGCTTGTGACACATGGGAGATCAAACCATAATTCCTGCCTTGAAAGATGTTTTAGTGTATGATATTTCGTGAGGAATAATGCCAAGTCATTTATCATCATCAAAACAATGATTGAGGCACGATCAGGGTGCTTCAGGAGTAGAGTAGGAGATCCCCCAAACAGACTGTGTGGCTGGACAATTATCAGGTGCTCTAGGAAAAGAATGCTTTTTGGTAGCAGTAACAGTGTGGGAGAGGAGGAAATATGTAACTTGCCACATCTAGAAGATATGGCATATGCAAAAGTATGGTAGGAAGAATATGTGGTATTTGCAGGAGCATACTAATATTTCAGTGTGTGGGAGAGAAGAGTGAGTGTCGAGTGGAGGTAAGAAATGACAAGAGATAATTATTAGGCATGTATAAGATTCTGAAGAGGACTTTTACATTTGTTTCTAGCGTGAATGGTTGATGCTTGCCATGCCCCTAGGATTCACCTGAGCATTAGTGTGTAGGGTGCAAAACACTTTTCAAAAGAAATTGAGAAAAATTTTGTTTTATCAATGGCAACTTTGGTAAGAAAGTTGCATTCAGGATATAGATATATAAGCTTAGGGTAAAGATAGGCCCTAGAAAATATGTCAAGAGACCAGGACCCTATGGGCAAAGGTAGTCAATAAGGTGTTCCTTTGTGGTTTTATTTTTTATTTGTATATATTCATGAAATACAAGTGCAATTTTGCTACATTGATATATTGCATTGTAGTGAAGTCAGGGCCATCAGTGGGGCAATGTACACTGTACTCACCAAGCAACCTCCAATCATCCAACCCCCTCCCACCCTCATCCCTGTGTCCAGTTTAGCCCAGGGACTTATATAGATAGAAATACCTAATATAGATTGTTTGTGTACTGTGTTAGGATGCCATATTTCCTGTTCTGATAACTCAAGAATCCTCAGTAAAAGCTCAGAGACATATATTTATTTGTTGGAATGGTATTTACAGGGAGTAAAGTGAATAAAAGAAAAATAAACTACTACAGTCTACGAATAGAAATTCTTCAAATGTAGGAATTCAAAACCAGGTATTATAACAAAAACATAAGTCTTGAGAACTGTTATTAATATAAATATTAATGGGGGAGAGGGTGTGTGCTGAGTAAAATGGTAGCTTGAGTCCATTTCAAAGATAACTAATATAAGGATAACTCCAAATTAATTGAGGATTGGGGGCAGCAAGTGTCTGACTCTTCAGCTATACCATAATAAACTATATCACCATAGGAAGCTTAAATGTGCTTCTTAGTCATTCAAATAGAAAGATGTTAAAGACTCTTGAGGCTTGTGCAAAATTCTGTGTAGGGTGAGAGGATGTTAAATAAAGAAGGGGCATGAAAAATTCAAAAGGCTAGTTGAAACAGAAGCTGAGACAAGGCAATGGTCAATATTATAAGGCAATAAAAGGATGATCTTGCTCTATATCTCAAATGGAATTTACCTTTTTATTCTGTCTTTTTATTTCATCATATTAGGGGGGTATAAATATTGTTAAGGTTACATATATGGCCCTTGCCACCCCTCCCCCCCCCGAGTCAGAGCTTCAAGCGTGTCCATCCTTCAGCTGGTGCGCATTGCACTCGTTATGTAAGGATACACCCATCCCCTCCACCCCCCTCCCACCTGCCTAACACCCGATAAACGTTTTTTTGTTTTGTTTTATTATGTTTTTTGGTTTTTTGACATTTTGGTTGCATTTTATATCTTTGCCTTTCACTTGGAAGGGTTAGAGGTAAGCCCTCTCCCTCCACAGATCAAAGCAGAACTTAATGAAAGGGAGAACAAGAGAATTATACTGAAGATCAACCAAACCAGAAGCTGGTTTTTCAAAAAGATAAACAAAATTGATGGCCCTTTTGCTGGATTGACAAGGGCTCAAAGGGAAAGGACGCTAATAAACTCAATAAGAAATGAAAAAGGAGAAATCACAACAAACACCACGGAAATTCAAAACATTATATTTGACTACTATAAAAAACTATATGCCCAAAAACTACATAATGAAGAGGAAATGGACAAATTCCTGGATTCATACAACCTCCCTAACTTCACCCAGGAGGTAACAGAATTCCTGAATAGACCAATCTCAAGCTCAGAAATTGGAGCAGTAATTAAAAACCAACCCAAACGGAAAAGTCCCGGACCAGATGGCTACACTTCAGAGTTCTACCAAATATACAAAGATGAACTCATACCTATACTACAGAAACTATTCCACACCATTGAGAAGAATGGTGTCCTTCCTAACTCATTCTATGAAGCCAACATCACCCTGATACCAAAGCCAGGAAAGGACGCAACAAAAAAAGTGAATTACATACCAATATCCCTCATGAATATAGATGCAAAAATTCTAAATAAAATTTTAGCAAATATAATTCAGCAGCACATCAAAAAAATAATTCACCATGACCAAGTGGGCTTTATTCCAGGGATGCAAGGCTGGTTCAACATACTCAAGTCTATAAATGCAATTCACCTCATAAATAAAAACAAGAACAAAGATCATATGATTCTGTCAATAGATGCAGAAAAAGCATTTGACATAGCATTTCAGTTTTTAAAGATTAAAGTTCTCAGATGAAATATAAAGTAAACAAAATGCAACAATTGTATTAATTTTCTATTACTGCTGTAATAAATTACCACAAACATAGTGGCTTAAAACAATACAAATTTATTATCATATGATTCTAAAGTCATAAGTCCAATATAAGTCTCACTGGGATAAGATCAAGACATGTAGAGCCATTTTTTTTTTCTGTAGACTTTAGTGGAGACTCCATTGTTTTTGCCTTTTCTATCTTTTGGAGGTTTCCATATTCCTTGGCTTATGGCTTATTTCTCCATCTTGAAAGTTGGCAATAATTAGTTAAGTCCCTTTCATGTTGCATCTTCCTGACTCTTTTTCTTTCACTATCCCTTTCTGACCACAACCAGGAAATTTTTTTGATATTAAGTAATAATGAATTTAAAGTGGACTCACCCATATAATTCATAATAATCATCATATCTCAAGATCCATAACCTCAACCGCATATTACTTTTGTGACATATGTTCTAGAGATTAGAATGTAGAAATCATTGGGGCCATTACTCTGCCTACGGTAACCTGAACTGAATATGAGAGGGTAACGTAACTATCACAACACAAATTTGAATGCAAAGAAATAAAAAACTTATAGTGGCCTAATATGGGCCAAAATTATATGGATATTACTATAACATTATAGATTAAATACACTGTCATTTTAAAGAAATTAAAGAAACGTATCTATTTTCTCCATTTCATTGAGGCTAAAATGTAAGTAGGAGTTTTAGTTTCATCTGTTCACTTGCCTCCTGAAGCCCACAGCCTTATTTTCTATCTTGTATGTATATAAAAACTCAAATACAAGTCATTAGTCCATCTCCAGGCTCTTATACTTTTAGTTATTATATTTCTGATCAAATTAAAGCTTCATAAAAATAGTTTTACTGCTTTACCTACAAATTTGGCTGAAGGAATGCCTATTTTTTTCAGATTTTGTTGTTTTTAAAGCATTTTTGTGTATCATTTCCACTATATTATCAAAATCTCTCAGTGTAAGGCCTACAGAGTGCCAATTTCCATTGGGAACAGAACTATTCCAGAAGGTAATGTGACAAAAGCTACAAAAAATTGGATTTGTTTCATAAGTCTAGCTTTAATTCAGTACAGTAACTTATGAATGTTGGTTAATTACTCTGGTAACTCATCTTATTTTTCAGTATGGTTAAAATTTATAATGCAAATGAAGTAATCATCATTAATATTAAAGATGTTAAAGGGAGAGACTATAGAATTAATAATACATGGGTGATATACCACCTATTATGGGAATATATATGGTACTTATTGTAATGGCTAAGAGTGTGATGATCCAAAAGAACAAACAATAATAGTCTTTTTTGAGTAGAGTACCTACTGTTGCTAATAATTATTTTGGCTGAAGAGAGTAATAAATATATTAAATATAGTTCACATAAACCTTGTTCTCAAAATGAGAGCTATACCTTATGAAGATTAGAAATATTTAGTTGCTACATGGTATGGCACTGGATAAATAGAATTCAGAAATTAAGAGATTAGTTGATGTTGTATTATTTTATTATATAAGGAGAAAACAACTTAATAGTATATGGGGTCATGGCAGTGCAAAAAGGATAGGTTACTATAGTAAATACATTGTACATTCCTTTGCTCTTTTAATGTTTCTCAGGTGCTATAGCTATACATACAAAGGCAGGAAAAAAGGGTGCTGGCAGACCCACAATATATTAAATATGCCATTTGTACTTAAGGTAATAGCTGAGACGTATTTCTTTGGTCCAGGCAGCAATGTATCTTCCAGACCTCAAGGAGAAAGTTTAACCTTTTACATTTAGCATATATTTGTAGGATTACTATTCAGTATTCAATAATTTGATAGATCATATAATAATAACAGAAAACTCAAGGTTATTAAAGCTGAAAAACCATAACATAATGGCCAGAAGGGATTTTTCAGGGGCACACCAAAGAACTGCTTGAAACAATATAATGGCAACATTAAGTGCATAGAAATGATGGGCTGAATAGACATCAGTGTTATTTGGCAACTCCATCAAAGCAACATAAACACCCATGGCATCCAATAAACAGTCAGGAGCTGCAAGAAATCCTAGCACTAGTTATTACAAATGACCATTACCGTGTGCAACTACTAATCCAACTACTAGAATTATATATTTGTAGATTTAAAAAGTGCACATTTTCTTGTATTTCTCATTAATATTACTATTGCCTATCCATGTAATTAGTATATCAATATATTTACCCATAATATCCTCAATGACATGCATTCTCATTAAGTTCCCTACTTGGAAAGAACTCTCTAACCTTAAGATTTAGTTGCTTGCAAAATAATGGGGGAGGGGGAAGGTATTCAGTAAAATCTTAATAAAACTCTCTTATTTACTATCTTAGAGACTTTTTCAAATTATAGAAATGCAATCTTGAAAATAAACCAAAACTTGTCAAGAGCAACACACAATTAGAAAACTTGTGTGAAATGGTGAGATCAAGATGGCTATCTCTGCACTTACACTGTGGAAGTAAATCCTGTTATTTATTATTTTCTATCAGAAACCCACAGAGGTTTCTTGAAGACCCACATATTGCTAGTGTTGCAAGCTCTTGGTGAATATAAACATCTTCATATTTCTGTCAGTCCTTCTCTTTTCCTCCTTTTTGTCAGTTCATATAGAAAAAATCTCTCCTCTCCTCTTTTCTCCTCTCTTCTTGGCTCTTTTTCTCTCCTCTTCTCTCTGTATATATGTGGGTATACATATATTTACACACTTATATGGACATATACATACTATACATATACACATTTGAGAATATCTCTGCTAAAATTATACAATTAAAAAAATTCTAGAATTTAAAGACCAAATTTTAGTTCTTTCACAAAGTCAAGGATGATGTCAGAATCCTTGATTTAAAATTGATGTTTTTAATATTTTTAAATAAAATATTTATAGCACACTTTTCCCATAATATCCCTTTTCTAACATTTAAAAAATGATATTTTACTATATTTTTTAAGAAACTTTCTTAGTCCATTTAGTGTCATTATAACAAAATACCTGAAACTGGGTAGTTAATAAGGAAAAAAAGTTAAATTAGTTCATGGTTTCATGGGCTGGCTAGTTCAAGAGCATGCTGCTTCCATGTATGGCAGAAAGGGGAAGGGGCAGGTGGGTACATGCAAAGAGATCACATGGTAAGAAAGGAAGCATGAGAGAGAAAACAAAGAAGCCAGTCATTTTTAACAACCCACTCTCAGGAACTAATCCATTCCTGTGAGATCAAGAATTTACTCAACCCTGTTGGGGGGGATTATCTATTTATGAGGTATCCACCCCTATGACTGAATACCTTCCATTAGACTTAACCTCCCAACACTGTCATATTAGGGATCAAATTTCAACATGAGTTTGGGCAGGGACGAACTGCATCAAAACCATAGCATTCTGCCCCTAGACCTCCAAACTCATGTCCTTTTCACATATAAAATACAATCATATCATCCCAATAGTCTCAAAAGTCTTAACTTGTTTCAGAACCAACTTAGAATTTCAAATTCCAGCTATGAGCCTGTAAAACAAAAATAAATTATTTACTTCCAAGATATAATGGTGGGACAGGCATAGTGTAGACATTTCCATTCTAAAAGAAAGGAATAGGCCAAAAGAGGAAAGGAGTAATGGGCCCTATGTAAGTCCAAAACCCACCAGGGCAGACATTAAATCTTAAAGCTTTAGAATAATTCCTTTTGATTCCATGTCTCACATCCTGAGTTTATAGATGTGAGGAGTGGGCTTCCAAGGCCTCAGGTAGCACCCCTGTCTGTATGGCTTTGCTAGACGCAGTCCTTGCAACTGTTCTCATGGGTTGAAGTCAAATGCCTGTGGATTTTCCAAGTTGAGTTTGCACACTATCAGTGTTTCTACTATTCTGGCATCCAGTGTCAGTTCTTCCCCTGCAGTTCCATTAGGCATTGCCCTTAGAGGCTCTCTGCAGTGGTTCCACCTCTGCAACAAGTCTCCACCTGGGCTTGCAGGCTTTTCCATACATAACTTGGAATCTCACTGAGGAGGCCATATCTTCATAGCTTTCCATTCTGTGGGCCAACAGACTTAATGCCAGGTGGAAACCACCCGGTCTTACTTCTTGTGCTCTCTGAAGCAGTGACATGAATCATACCTGGGCTGCCTGAGCCATGGCTGCTCCAGCTACAATGGCCAGGATGTGGAGAGAAGCATCCCAAGGCAGCCAGGCAGGGGCGGCCCAGGCCTGTACCTGAAATCATTTTGCTTTCCTAGGCTTCTGGGTCTGTGATGGGAGGGGTACCCTTGGAGATTTCTGAAATGCCTTTAGGACCTTTTTTTTTCTATTGTTTTGATTATAAGCACCTAGCCCCCTTTTATCCCTGCCAATCTCTTTAGCAAGTGGTCTCTTAGCTGCATCCTTAGATTCCTGGAAATGATCTTTTATTTCTACCATGTGGCCTGGTTGTGAATTTTCCAACTCTTTATGCTTTGCTCCCCTTTTAGTTATAAATTCTGCCTTTGTCTCATCCTTTTGTTGCTATAACTAGTGTGAGCTGTTAAAGATAACCATGCAGCTTTTTGAGTGCTTTGCTGCTTAGAAATTTCTTCTGCTCGATATACTAGTGCACCGTAATTAGTAAAGCCCGAAGGCATGAACATAATGCAGCTAAGTTCTTTGCTATAGTGTAACAAGAGTGGCCTTTTCTCCAGTTCCCAATAGGTTGTTCCTCATTTGCATCTGAGACCACATTAGAATGGCCATTACTGACCATATTTCTATAAGCATTTTGGTCATAACAATTTAACCAATCTCTAAGAAGTTCCAATTTTTTCCTTGTCTTTTTGTCTTCTCCTGAGCTCTCATCAGAATCACTCTTAGTATTCCATTTATGGCAATGCAGGCTTTGTGTAGGCCACTCCTCTAACTTTTGCAGCTACTACTCATTACCTAGTTTCAAAGCTGTTTCTGCATTTTTAAGTGTCTGGATATCGACACCCTGTTTCCAGTACAAATTCTCTTACTACACTTAGTGTTGTTATGATCATACCTGAGACTGAGTGATTTATAAAGAAAGGAGTTACCTTACATTCTTCAGGCTGAGAAGTCCAAGGACAACTCATGGTGGAAAGCAGAAGGGGAAGATAGGTGCATGCAAAGAGATCACATGATGAAAAAGGAAGCAAGAGAGAGAAACCAAAGAAGCCAGCCTCCTTAACAACCTGCTGTCATGGGCACTAATCCATTTCTGCTAGGGAGATAATTCACTCACTGCCACAAGAGGACGTTCATTTATTCAAGGGGAATTCAACCCCCATGATTCAAATGCCTCCCATTAGGCCCCACCTACCAACACTGCCACATCGGGGATCAAATTTCCACATGAATTTTTTGGGGAGGAGAAAAACCACATTCAAACCATAGCACAAACTATTTCTGTCTTCTGAAAATTTATATTATAAAGCAAAACTGGAGTGGTGTTATTCAGATCTAACATAAAAAGAAATAACGAAACAAAATTATAGGTTAATGCATATTATTTTATAAAATGAGAGAAGTTTATTTTTCCTTCTGTGTAGCTTACTTAAATTAATTCAATTGTTCATTCTATCATCGTTTATTAAGCTTTGACATAGTATCTAGTACTAGATACTAAGCTCATCCCAAGAACACAAAGTGAAAAATACACTGTCTTTCCCTTTAAGAAATATAAAGTCTAGTAAGAAAGACACAGATAATAAGCAATCAATTATAAAACTTTAAAAGTTGTTAAAATGAAAAGAATGCTTAACGCAAAAGAGGGGTCGAGCTAGAGAGTCATAGAAAGTGTCTAAGGAAAGCAAGAGAGTGAAAGAAGTCATAGGTCCACCATGTGCAGATAAAGAACATATTTCATGTAGCAAACTATAAATAGATGATCATAGTTCAAAGAGAAATGTTGGGGACTCAGTGATGAATTCTGAGATGAGTCTGGAGACAGAAGAAAGATATGATCTCATAATCACTGCTAAGGAGTTTTGGCTTTATCCTGTTAGTAATGGTAGTGGGGAATACTATGAGTAAATGAAGTCCAGGGGAAACAAAGAAGACATAAGTGCAGGACATACAATTACAGTATCCAAGGCCATAAAAGGTCTAATGCAAATAACATTGAATGGAAATTTATTTTTTTCTGAACTTAAAAAAATTTTTTTTCAATTACTTTCAGAGATATATGCAGCATTATAAGGAGCCTATATTTATGGAGATAGAATGATATTATGCATTCAAAATGACCCTAAAGTTTTTCTAATCCGTTGCAGAACAAAGATGAGAGTGAATCATAGTTTCCAGACAACTATGTACATATAGAGATTACCTAATGAGCATAGTAGTGTAAATCTAGGCAATAAAACAGCTTTCTGTATGGGTCTTTTTTATACTCATAAACTATTAATCTCAAGAGTATCTTTGCTTTACAGATTTATGTAAATGCATGTTTTATCTAGGTTTTTGAAGTTTCAGTTGTGAAAACTGAGTTCAGCACAATAGCTCTGTTCCCACTACTTGTAAATACTGTACCTGTCAACATCTTTTCAAGTCCATTTCCATGTGGCCTCTCCTGATTTCCCCTACCCGATGTCCTCTCTCTCACCACTCCTAAGGCCTGGAGCTTAGGTATTACTTCTTTCAAAATATATATTTTATACATATGTTTATAAAATATATATATTTTCATGTAAGATTTTAAGTTTATACTGAGGCAGCAAGATGTAATAGATATAAAATACCAAAGTGACAGACAGAAATTCAGACAGAAATATGAATTCTTCAAAGAAAATTAGCTAGAAACCTAGAACTATTTAGTGTTTATTTGTTGTGGCACCTTTTTTGGGATAATAGAATTGTCCTGTACCTTTCAGGGCATTTAGGCTCCCTGATTCCTAGATAACTAAATGACTATTACCACTGTCTTTGTAATAACTGAAGTATGTTCTTATCCATTTACTGTCACTCCTTGAGAACCAGTGTATAGGATGACTCTGATAGCCATGAGAAAGATTTGAAAAGGTTGGGAGAAAATTTGTAAGGAATATTTTTGTAGAGAGCTACTAGAGTGGTGTGAGTCTTAGCTCTTCAAGTGGAGAGAAGTTGGGGGTACCTGTCCCCTTTCATAGGGATACATTGAGAGCTTACCCTATGCTACCTACAGTCGGTGAGGTGGGATGGTAGACTGGGTTCTGACTGTCCTCTTCCTTGAGACATACAGCGATTGAGTGATTGCTGTTCTGGTGGCAGAATAGGTATCAGGAGATTTTCTACTGAAT
>CAUYPO010064418.1:0-12500 GCA_963574435.1 Cheirogaleus major | reverse complement strand
GAGGGTTACTCCATGACAGGTGTGGCCTTTAGCAGAGATGTAGCCAACCCACAATGCCTTGATGAGGGACCTGAAGAATAAATGTGTCCATCTCCCCATTCTCCTTCTTTCCTCTGAATCTCCTGTTATTGCCTCTGAGGTGACTGAATCCAACCAAGGTAGAGTGAAAGGGAGCTTGCCAGTCAGTCAAGTTTTCTGTATGGTGCATCCTGGGACACCATAATGAGAGGAAAAGGATGGAAAGTAAGCTTTGAGAAGGAAAACAAAAAAGATTCAGCACACAGTGTTTCCCAAAGTGCATTCCAAGGAATATTAGTTTTATGAAATAAGCCACAGGGAAAAGGTCCAAGAGCAAAACAGTTATGTAATGCAACCGTGATGTGTTTATATACATTGTGAAAGGTACTATTTGAGAGACCAAAGTTAGAGCAGTGAAAAAAACAAAGAAGGAATTTTCTGCCTTTATGAAACTTACAGTTTATTGGGAGAAACAACAGATGCACAAATAAACAAATGGCTGTATAATACAATATTAAGTAGTGACCAGTGTTCTGAGGAATAATAAAAGTTTATTTTTGATGTAGTACATATTAAAGATTATTCTATTAAATATAATATGGGATACATGGATTTAAAAAAGATATGATTTTATAATGGGGAAATTATGACTCCATTAAACTTAACTGAGATATTTTTAAGATTTTAATTATATATTACCTCACTTTGATTTGGAAATAGATAAACTAGATCTTAAGTTAGGTAATTTGAGTAATTAATAGGACTCATATTTATAAAAATAAGCCATAAACTCAAGCACAACATGACAGTGTGAAATATATAATGTGAGAAAAGTTAATGTAAAATTATAAGTGAGAGTAAATTAAAGAATGTGAAATTAAATTCAACTTGAGCCAGAGTTCGAATTTGTTATTGTTGTAATTTTATAAGTCTAGTATCCTTAAATTTGACCTAAATCTTTTTTGTACATTTCCCCCATCCCTTTATTAACTTATCATATATTAATATGTAGGGTTTCTTACTTTTCCTAAAAAGTGACCATATATTCTTCTTCTTTGTATCCTCAGTGTCTGGACTCTTTTTTTTCTGGTGTGGTTTTTAACAGGTATTTTTCAAATTTAATTGAATTATATAATAATTATAATAATCAGTAATAATAATTATAGCAATGATAATAATATTTAACTTTATTACATACTTGCTCTGTGCCAGATATTATTCTAAGTACTTACATGGATTATTTCATTAGTCCTCACAACAACTCAATAATATGGATACTATTATTATCCCCACTCCATAGATGAGAAAACTAAAGCATTAAGAGTTTAAATAACTTGTCCACTGGCACACAGCTAGGATATGGTGAAGCCAAGAAATCTAACACCAGTGCCTGAATGCTTAATCATTTATGGTATACTTTAAATAATGTTCAGCCTAAATCTAATTAATTTAAGTACATCTAACTCGATAACTTTTGGTGCATCAGCTTCAAGCTTAGAAAATTTTTGGTTATAAAAATATATCAGAGTTAAGTATGTTAGAAAATTGAAGGGATGTGTGTTAAAGAAAGAGAAATAAAGAAGCAGTTGAAATTCAGAAGAAAAAGATGAAATACACTTGAAGTAAATATCCTTGCAGTCCATCCATATGAAGAAGGTAGGAATGTTATATTCAATAGAATTTACAGGCAATTGTGGGATAAATTACACTGGAGCATTTTAAGTGAAGGCAATGCTATGGTGTTTTACATCTTATACTATGACATTTACAGAAAATAAAATTTTTAGTGGCATGCCTGTGTTTTTACATAAAATAAATGCAAAAGCCTAGTTAACATATAAAAATTCCACGTACCACTAGAGATAAGGGAAGCATATTTAATTCACGTACTTTCAAATGTGAGTGCCATGGGGACATTTTTATCTGAGAGTATTTTTATTCTACGTTGCATAAGTTTATACATACTCTATTGTGGCTATATCAGTCAATTTTTAAATTAATTATATGATCTTAAAGTTTAAACACTTTTTTCGTTTAATTATGTCATTAAAATTAAAAAGGTGTGTGTAGAATTTTTAAAAGTTAATAATCCTTTGAAGAGTATATGCTTCCAGGAGTTTAAATATATTTATAGTTAATTATTCTAAAAAATAAAAAAAGATGGTGAATGAACGCAATAAATTGCCAGAAGACAACTAAAACTATATGATAAACTTATGCGATATACTCTTTAAGTAGATCCACGTACACTGCCGGCACCTAGCAGGGCTCAATAGAGGCTTTTTCTTGATGATTATGGTGATGGTGATGATTCCATTCCTCAACCTTACTAAATCTGGTTGTCATGTGAGACACAGAAAAAGTATTACTAGTGTTATCTATTTAGTAATTTGACTATTCAGAATGAATTACAATTTATATTCTTTTTTCCTAACGTTAAATTTATGTACAAAAGACTATGTATACTCAAATATTTTCAGTTAAAAATATATACTATAAATTGTA
The DNA here is from genome assembly GCA_963574435.1 of Cheirogaleus major. Lineage (NCBI taxonomy): Eukaryota > Metazoa > Chordata > Mammalia > Primates > Cheirogaleidae > Cheirogaleus > Cheirogaleus major. The sequence continues at coordinate 9,977 of CAUYPO010064418.1, read as the reverse complement.
GAGAAAGAAGGAGAGTAGATTACAAAGACATAGGGATAAAATATGGTGGTGACGGAATGGTGATAGTTCTCAGGTTATCGTAACCATGGTAGAAGCATAGTTAGCAGGGTTCTCGCTATTATAAAACAAAAACCTTTCCCATGTTTGGTCTATATTAAATGAAAACAGTTACTAATTTCAGTAAATGAACCATTGAAAACAAGCTGAATTGACCCATTTACTACCCAAAGGAAGCATGGAACTCTCTGGGTTGTGTTTACTTGATGGAAATATAAGTTCACCCATTGAAAAATTCACTAGATTCCTCTCACTGTGACACATGAGGACCATTGTAAAATGAAAGTAATAATACTTTTATCTTTGTTAAAATTGAGGCTATTATTACATAGACTGGATAAGGTGATGGAGCACATAAAATTTTTCTCTCAGTCACATAGAACTAACCAAAGGAAATCAGATCAGTCTAGAAAATCAACTGGACAATTCAAACTCACTTGCCCTTTGCTGTAACGGAAACAAATTTACCTGCAAACTAGCTGGTTATGCAATCTTTTTTATCTTTACAAAATAGTTCCATTGTCTCTATCATACTATTCTTCTCTGAAAACGAATAACCCTTTTCTTGAATCACTCTTAAGGGCAGACCACTGCGTACACAAGGCAGATCATAATGGATGGTCTGGACCCATGTTGGGGGTTCTCTGCCATTTAGCTGTTTGGTCTTGTGTAAATATTTAACCTCTCCAAGATTCTCTTCCCTCATCTGAAATTAGGTTACTTATGTCTACTTTGAAGGATTATTGGAAAAATTAAATAAAGTAATATAAATTCCTATTATGTATTGATAATACATAATAGCTGCTAAATATTAATTACAGACACAATACTATAATTTTTGTCAATGATATCTGTTCTACCAAAATGAAATCTGAAAACACATCCACATTTTATTTTTCTTTGCATTTCCTACAGGTCCTGGGTTCTCTCTATAAGAAGGTACTCAAAAATGCAGATTTTGTGAGTATATGAATGAATGAATGATGGAGTATTGATGTCAATGTCCTGCCTTACCTTGCCTTTAGAGGCTCAGAGATTTTTGTTGCAGGTCTGAATGCCATCAGGATCAAGCAAGTAGAGCACTGTGTTGTTGGATAGGATTCTGGGTTATTTTATATAGTCATGTGCCTCACATCACAGTAGTTCCATGCAAAAGACATTTGCTTTGAATAATCTCACGGACTTTTTAAAAAATCACCTCCTGGTATACTACCAATATAAAACACAAAGTTGTATGCACAGAAGTTCCAAAACTTGTTTTTTCAAAAATTTGTTTGAAGCAATAAAGTTTATTTAGCTCTGGGAAGAATCTTAGAGAATATTCATTTGTTATTAAAATTATGATGGTATTGAATATTTGTTATAATATTAGGTAAAAATAGTTGGAAGATACTATGGATTTAAATAATGAAACGTGTGTATACAACTGGTAAATAATACAATGAGAATATTAAAAAATGGATATGCTGGTAGTGAGAGTACATATATTTTTCGTAATCTTGTTTATGAACATTATCAATTATTATACAATTCACAGGGGAATTAGGAAGGCAGGTGCAGAAGAATTTTCAAGTAAAGCAGTGGTGACATCCAGAGTGACCTTAATGGACTTGATATTGAAAGGAAAGTTTTCAGCTACGTTATATTCCACAGTGAGGTGATAGTTCAGAACATAAATAATTTCAAAGCAAGAATTCCAGAATCAGTAGAAAACATGTAGACTTCATACCCATTTTGAGATTGTAAAAACATAGGCAACTGGAGATTACAGGATAATATCAAAAAGAGGACTACTTTAGGGTTGTGTTCTAAACCTCAACCCACCTCTCACAGGAACATGGTGGATAAGTTTCTGAATCACATCTGAGAGACCTAACTTGTTAGATGCTGGCTACCTTGAACTGTGGTAGCAGAGTAAAGAATTGTTTTGAGAAATAACTGAATCCCCAGAACTTCTGGGGAAAATGAAAATTAGTTTTTCCCTCCAATATAAAAAGGCCATTCTTGAAAGTGAGATGTCTACGAGAACCACCAGGAGAGGTAAGGACACCTCAGGGGAAGGAAGACCGAGGTGGACTTCCAGATACCATGGGACTGCAGGTGGTGACCAGCCAGAGTAGAGCTACACTTAGCCATTTAAGGGAACTGCAGATGATTCAATGTCGGCAAGACTCCACAGAATGTCCCATGTGAGAAAGAGTCAGCTTTAAAATTCTACTGAGTCCAGAAAGGGTTGATATTAAATTATCACCTGAGTATCAATAGAGCAAGAACTTTCATGCTCTACTTTTGTTTTTTTTTTATTATTCTCCTCCCTTGCCACTCCCCCAGCCCTGTAGGCATTAACTATAAATACAAGAGGAGGATCAGTCTTTAGGTGAGGAAAGAGAGAAGGCACTAAACCAACACCATCTTCTTCCCTGATTATAGCCCACAGCAGGCTGAGTTTTGGGGGTAGGGGAACAGGAGAAACCCACAACATACAAGTAGGTAAGGTGGTTTGATTTTTATAGAACACTGGAAATTTTAATGCTGAACTGTGGTCGGTTTAATTACTAATCTGTGACTGTAGGATTTTAATTACATAAGCATGACAAGAAAAGTCATGAGGACTGCCTAAAATTCCATTCAGCCAAAGGGAAAGGACCAACCTTACTGAGAACATTTAAAAGTATGGTAGGAAACAAAATTAATATTCACTTTATGGTTACATTTTATAATCATTTTGTCAATGTAATAATTGTGTTACTTAACATACCTGAATTTGATGTAAGTATAAATATTTATATCGCAAATAATGGTTTTAACCATATACCATTTTTGTTGCATGATGAACAAAATTTTAATTTATTCTAAATTAGGTTTGTGGTAAATTAAAAGATATATTTATTTAGTTTTACAAATGTGTAACCTGTTGTAATGTGATATGAAAAAAAAAATCCTGCTATTTCTTTGGACCAGTAATGTTCTGATAAAATGTCCTTGGGGATGGTACTATAGGATCAATTAATGGATAAGACACTATTTTATAAATAGTTTTTTTCCTATTATTTTTAAAATTAAAGTCTTTTGGATGACAGCATAACCTAGTCTTAGATTTGAATATCCTTTTGTAGAGACACAATCTATTCTTCTTTCACATAATAGTATTTTATACCCTTGGAAAGAGTTATATTTTCATTGTCTTCCCATCTTAACAGTTATATTTGCCCTAATTCTGATATGAATTGAATGCCTTTAAGATTCACTAATCCTTGGAGTTGCTCCCTGGACACCCAGTTTATCAACTACTCTTGATAAATCTTGGATTTAAGATTATTGCATTTTACTCTTTGACATACCATATATTTAATAAATTTCAAGAGTATAATCAGGGGCATGATACTGATGTGTGACTACCCAGGGATTTACGGGAATCACATTTAAAAATTGTACAGTTCTTCAATAAATAAATAGATAAATAACTTTGAGGGGGGACTTAGGAAACTAGATGTTCAACTAAGGGGAGGCATTTCTAATCTAGCCAAAAAACTAAGAATACATAAAATAAATGATAGACTTATTGTGTCTGTGGGCGTCTATAACTGGCAGAGCTCAGAACAATGGCTTGCATCCTTGTTGCAAGGGAGGCTCTTCTTTGTGTGCTGGAGAGGCAGATACACTCTCCAGAGACTGAATCAGAATTGAGAAATATGAAGACACATTCTTTTTGAGGAGCTTTCTTCATTCCTGAGAGTGTCCACTTTCTACAGGTGTCAATAGATGCACTGTGGAGCTCCTGAGGTAGAAACAGCACAGGTAGCTGTAGCTGTTGCAGCGAAGTGGAGGTCCTGACCCTTCCAACTCGGTGGTCAGTGTAGAGTGGCAGCAGCCTTCTTATGCGGCCAGTTCTGCAGCACGATTTTGAATGTTGTTCCTACAAGATTAGGCTCAAATATCTTTCTAAAGCTCCCTGATGATTGTGCGAGCCATAATAAGATTACCACATAATTCATCATCAATGAGGACAGTTTTGAGAGTGAACAAAGGATGACATTACACATTACCCTCAGGACACAGCCTTAAAAATAAGATTGACCTAAGTTGTATAGCTACTTTACCCATCGATCTTTAGTAAATCCAGTTTCTGCTTAAATACACCAGAGCAGATTCACTGTATGTAACAAAGAATCTTTACCAAAATCAAAATGAATTCTTGTATATCCATGCTATAAAGTATTATGTAGATATCATCTAGAATTAATAAAGCTAAAAAAAATTTCCTTTGAAAGAATATCCATATTGCACTATTAAGTGATAAATATGTAGAGGTTTCTGAGCTTATGTAGGAGAATATAGTAGCTTTCTAGATTTTAATGTCCTCAAATTTTTCTAAATTAGAAGACATCAAGAAACAAACAAACAAATACAATACCTATATTCTCTGCTTAAGATGAAACAACTCCATTTACTTGTAAGTAAGAGAAATATACTCCTAAGAACAGAAAAATTAGCTCCAGATCTCTTCCATATTGGACAGTTTGGTGGGGGTTTAGTGGAAGAGAGAGAGCGAGCTGTAATAGGCTCATAGTAATGATAGAACACAAAAAATGGAGTTCACCTTCAGAGAGAGAAACTTCATAGCCAGATATTGTGGTGCATGCCTGTAGTCCTAGGTACTTGGAAGGCTGAGGCAGGAGGATCGCTTCAGCCCAGGAGTTTGAGGTTCCAGTGAACCATGACAGTGCCATTACACTTCAGCCTGTATGCAAGACCTTGCCTCAAACTAAAAAAAAAAAAAAGAGAGGGAGCAAGAAAGACTAAGCACAATGTTGCTTAGAAGTGATAAGAGATAACATCCTTGCATTGCTCCCAATCTTAGTTGGAAAAGTTTCCCTTGTGGTAGTCATTAGCCACAGGTTGAACACTTGATAAAGGGTTAGTTTAAACTGAGAAATACTTGAAATATACAATATATTCCAAATTTCTAAGACTTTGTATAAAAAAGAAAGTAATATTTCTCATTAATAACTTTTTATAATGATTACATGTTGAAATAATATACTATCAAAATTGATTTTTTGACTTACTTTTTAATGTGGACAATTGAAAACTTAACATTATACATGTATAATAATCATATAGATGTGGTTTAGGTCTTATTTTTAGTGGGTAGTGCTGTTATCTTACTTCCTGGAATGCTGATGTGATAGCGTAGCCATTTTGGATCATGAAGACCAAAAGTCATCTCCTGAGGTTGGAGAAGCAAAGAGCTAGAAGAACCTTTGTGCCTAATGCTTTGAGGAATCATGCCTTACTGAACTTATTCACAGGAATGAAAGATAAAATTCTATCCTATTTGTGCCACATTTATTTTAGACTTTCTGCCATAGAATTACCTAGTTTTTATAATTGTGTGTGAATCTATGCTTGCCTATCTAGGCAGGGAAGTAAAACATTCACCTAAATGCAATGTGGATGGGGCATGTTTTCCTTTTGAGTATTCATGCTTTTCTTTAATAATGAATATCAATTCATTTATCAAAAATAAAGGTTTACATGTCAATATTAAACAAAAAGTTTTGCAAATAACCTCCCCAAATTAGGCTTTCCAATTTATTTCAAATCCGAGAAGTGCTTAATTACCTGTGATTTCAATGGCATTCTTGATAAAAAACTGAGAGCAGTGTTGATAGCAAGATGGCATGCAATAACAGAACTGTGGAGGTATTCTCAGTATTTATTAAAATTCTCATTTATTTTTGTTGAACTTCTTCCTTCCTAAAAGATTCTAAGTCACTTAAACACTATAGTGCCATTTTAGCACTGTGTTTTCTTAAAGTAGTCTGACAGACAGAAGAGGTCACTATTGAAACTGTATACTGAAACTCATAATGTCAAATGATATATTTTTTTCTTAGGGAGAAAAGCCAAATCAGTATTAATAAAATGTCTAGAATTCAAAAGCCATGCTATATTGAACAATTAATGGATGTTTATAAAATTTCATGTTTGGAGAAAGTTTGCTTTTTCTGCATAGTAAAATTTATGACCAGAAATATTCAGCACTATAATAAACCTGCTTTAAAATTCCTGCACAAAATTGACATTCAACCATGTTCTAACAGTTCAGATACTGGCAAGGTCTACAAAGATGCCACTGAAAAATATATATAGTGCATAATTTTCATTTCTTTGCTGTCAGGGTAACATGTGTGCTTCATATGCTTTAGTGAAGTCTAGCAGTACAAATGTGTCAAAAAATCATAAAAATTTGTCTTCTATGACTAACATATAGGATTTAGGACCCTAGTATTTGGGATATTTATCTCTAACGGGTAAAAAAGAATTTATTCTTGGACAAACATATATACCTTATGTTTAACACATTTTCCCTATGGGATTTAATGAAACAACTTTAGCTGAAGTCATTATACTCCTTGTAAAAGTTCTTTTTTCCCCTACTGTAATAGCCTCAAAATTAGCATAAGTTTTATGTTCAAGGATTTAAAAAATTGTATCCATCCAAAAAAAAAGTATATTAATTAAACTTATGACCTAGGAAAGGAAATTATCTTCCACTAAATTTGCTTTATAGCTCTACTAAGGCGTTTGCCACACAAGATAAATAAAATGAATTATTGTATTATCCTGGATTCTTTTATTGAAAGTGACAGAAACCAGACCCATTTAGCTGACGTAAAAATTTAGTAACTCCCATAAAGGGGAAGTTGCAAAAGGAGGCTGGTATGAGACAGAGCTGACAGGACCTGAGTTCTGTCTGTTTATCCTGTCATTGCTCTGCTCATCTCTTCTTGCCTCTGCCGGACTTTATATTTCAGGCTCATTTTCTCCACATGGTAGGCCCAATAGCCACGACAATAAAATGTTGCCAACCTCGGAAGTTCAGTACAAAGAGTCTATACTATTAAAAAATATGGCCTCGTTTGTTTTCTGAATTATGAAGGCATCTGCAATCCTGATTTGTGGTGTGTTAGAGAGCGATACCTCTGCAATTAGGCCTTCCCTCTAAAACTGTGACAGTTGCTGCAACTTACAGGACAAAGACTCTCTCAAGAGACATGAGCACACCTAAGGTTTTTACTTTTGCATATGACTCCTTCTTGGTCCAGAGGGCTTCTGCTGAGATTCAGACTTCTAACCAAATTTCCCAGATCTTTTGTCTGTGTTAATTAAATATATGCTTAGTAATAAATTATAATATATAAACATATATTTAAACTTTATAGTTAGATATGTCTTCTTCTTGTGAAATATATTTACCTTAACAATCTTTGTACAAAAGTATCACATGGGTTATTAAGGGCCTTTTTTCCCCCACTTCTATTCTTTTGTTCTTATCCTTTCATAATTTTTGTTCTCCTAATTGTCGTTGGCCTACTCTTCCTTTTTTTTCTTTTTTTCTCTTTCAGATCGTGCCAGACCAGGTCCAGGTTGTTTTTCCTTTTTGAAATAGATGCAAATCCAGCAAATTCATGGTAAAACAAACTTCTATAAAATGAGTAGTATTTTATACCCTTGTTTTATTTTTTCTACATGATTAAAGATATGTTCATCTGGAAGAAAAATGTCACCTGTAGTTAACATTAAATAACATTTAAGGATGTAACAAATACTTTTCATTCATTTATTTTAAAGGTAACAGAAAACATTAAACGGACTGTTTCTAATCCTTCCCTTTTGGATCTCTAAAAGTTAATTTTTCATCACCGAATTAGTTCTTATCTTGAGCTAAATGTAGGGATATTTAACACCATCATGGTAGCAGTTTTTTATATTTTTAAAGCAATACACAAAACAGAGATCGGGAGAATAGATATGATAAAAGAAATGATTATAAAAAACAAAATCTTAATTTTCTATTCAGTCATTCTCTTAGACTAATGTTTCCAAAAGGAATTTCCCTGAACCATTTTAGGGGTCTACAAGGTCAAAACTATTTTTACAATAGGGTATTATTAAAAAAAGATATTATTTGTCTTTTTCACTCTTATTCTCACATGACTGTAGAGTGAGGTATTCCAGAGACCACATGTTGTTTGATGACCTCATTGCTCTGATGGCATGGAATTGGTGCTCATATTCTCTTATGTTTTTTAAAGCTTTCTAAGGTGGTAAGTTTAAGGTATAAGTAAGTGTATTTTCAGAAATAAACTTGATTTGTTCTCGGTACTTGTACTTTGATCTTACTAGTTTACTGTGATTATACCTGCTCTAATCTCTTTATCTTCATATGTAATCCTCCCAAAATTATTGTTTTGAAATTTTGAAGTGTTCCCTTTGCCCATGTAGAAACACAACTAATAAATGCACTTTGTTATCTTGTTTTGCAATAATATTTAAAATTCTTCTTAAAATTTTTCTAAATTTATCTAAAATAGTTATTTTAGAATTTTAAATAAAAAAGATTGCCATACATTTAAGAACTGCACTAGCTACCTCTAAATGTGCTGAAAAAAAAGAAACTTTAACATCAGACAGTTATGTAACTCACAGGAGGGAGAAGATGATTCAAAGGAAACTGTGAAACTACAAATAAGGAATAAAAATATGAGGAAAATTGTATTTCTTTTGAGATTATAGATACTAATACAACAGCTTGTTGTGTCTTATGTAACAGAACATTTTTGAATAGTATTAAGGTATCAGTCATGATGTGGTGCTTTATTGATATCAAACATCTAAAATTTAATGAAAAAATTTAATATTTTAAACAGACATGATTAGCTCTTGTTACAGCTTTTCAAACTGGAATAACTGAGGCCGTTTAGAGACTAAGTTATTGTATTCTGTTGGCTGGAGAACTGTACACAATAGTTAAAAGACTAAAACAAAGCCTTGTACCATTGACATTAATGAATGCCTGATGGATGAACAGTCAGTAAAAGAAATCACAAAGTGCCATTTTCCAGTGATTTAGTAACCCATTGAATTAAAGATTCATCTGTGAACTTGAAGACTCTTTATCTCACTTGCAGAATTGTACCTACAGATGAATAAATCTCCAGATATGGATGAACTGTGTTATCAACACCAACTAACCATTCAATATGATTCTTTATGTAAATGTTTGATAACAAACATAAAAGGAGCTAAATGTTAAATAACCTTTGACTTTCATGGCCTGTCCTGGAACAATTGTGTTGACATGTGCACCGATAATGCAAATTCAGTGGTAGGTGAACTGCAGGTTTTTGATGTAATTCAAGGCAATAGCAACACACTCTACTTACCATATTATTTTCTTTCTCACCACACAATCACAGAAAAATATGGACCTGTTTTCCTGAAGAACGTCTCTGATAATGCAGGAAAAAAGTATTAATTTTGTTACATCTCAACTTTTTTTTTCCCTTTTATTTCATCATATAATAGGGGTACAAATATTGTTAGGGTTACATACATTGCCCCACCACCCCTCCCCCCCACATGCCAGAGCTTCAAGCCAGTCCAATCCCCAGGTGGCGCGCACAGCACACATTATGTAACTCTACACTTCCTCCCCCCTCCCGCCTGCCCTCCATCCAACAAAAGATTTTTTTTTTTACACTTTGGATACATTGTATATCTTCGCCTCTCCCTAAGGAGGGTTAGAGGTATGCCCTTCCCCCTGACAATGCTCACCACATCACTATGATGTGGGTCTTGCCCCCCTCAACCCTGGTGAACACTACCACCATTTGAGTACCATAGTTTTAATCAGTCAGTACCAATTTGATGGTGAGTAGATGTGGAGCCCATTTTCCATATCTTGTGTCGCCTCACTTTGGATAACAGACTTAAGCTTAATCCAGGATAGCATAAACGGTGTTAGCTCACTGTCGTTTCTTAGAATTGAGTAATATTCCATTGTGAGCATATACCACATTTTAGTTATCCACTCATGAATTGATGGGCACTTGGGTTGTTTCCATGACCGT